>SSNP01000113.1:123499-216139 GCA_006937955.1 Pachypanchax playfairii | reverse complement strand
AAAAAAGTGGCACCACGAAGAAAAAAAAGACTATCAGCGGCATCTCGTGAGTCTAAAAAAAAACATGACCGAAGCCGGGCAGGCACCCGCATAAATATTGGATATGCGTTCGGTTCATGGAGGGAACTTCAGCTGCATTTGGGAGTGAAAACGGATGCTGACATGGCTCATTTCCTTGTGACCAGGTGAGAAAACATTATAGGTCGTGTTTAGAGCCTGATACAGTATGAAAATGATGAGATCAAATCAAATAACAGAGTGGAGAGACCTGACGTGAAGTATGTTAGCCTCCCCGGTGCAGTGCTGTGAAGACGAACAGTCTGTAAAGTGTCTGTGCGCGCTCCCGTGCCGGCTTGGCTGGTGGCTGCAGTTAGCCACAGCGCCTGTCGCGGCAGCACTGAGTCAGATTTTGTAAAGCTGCCTTAAGTTCCTTTAACTCCATTAGAGCTGAAACAACTAATCGATTTAAATCGATTAAAATCAATTATTAAAATAGTTAACAACTTTTTTAGTCATCGATTAGTTGTTTAATAATCACATTTTACCATAAGCAGTCTATTTTTAACACAATCTGACATTGGCTACAATCTGTTAAATTTGCCTCCAGTGTGTGGCAGTAATGAGCCACCGATCTACGAGTGGAGCAGTAGAAGAAGAAATCAGCCAATGGGTACCCTCGTTTTTCATGACGTAACACATTACTGACGCGCATCTTGCTCATGAGAGAGATGGCGGAGCAAGAAAAGTTACAGGAGAAAAGTAGAAACAATAAAACTGAAGAGAAAACCCAGAAAAAAAAAACATCAAAAGTATGGGAGCACTTCACTCTAGATGCCGTGAAAAGACGGGTGATCTGCAAAATATGCAAAAACCACACAGACACAGAAGCCCAACCTCCCTAAATGAACATCTAAGATGAAAACATGTTGGAGCTGATGCAGCAGAGGAAGAGCCAGCCCGGTAAGTAACATGGACCTAATAAGAAAATAAACAAGCTAAATACAGTGGTCCCGTACTATATGCAGATCACATTTGTGAATTCATGTTTTCGCTGAGTTTGTTATAGTGGTTGTTAAACATGGTTTCTGTGCAGCGTACTGTGAATCTCCTCCATGTCGTGTATCCTGCGCTTGCCAAATTTAGCACGTCTGTTTATAAGAATGTTCTCGTCAAGAGAAAAACTGCACAAACCCATAACTATGTTGTAGGCGAGCAGTGTCCAGGTGAATATAATGTGGCATAGTTATACTTGTATGCTTTAAAACCTATGAAGGTTTTAACTTTGAGAGTGTTTAAACTGGCAGAAAATATGAAATGTTTATTTTGTGTAATATTGTTTAAGAAACATGTTTAAAATGTGTTGTGAGACGTTTTACAGCCTTAGAACATAATAGTAAAATAAAAAAGGACTTTTTTTCTGAATTTCTCCTGTTGCGGGTTATTTTGTAGAACATAACCCCAAAAATAAATGAAGGACCACTGTATTGTTAATTAATTAAAATAATACTGATTTAGTGTTGTACTGTGTGTGCTGCTTTGTTATTTTTTGTGTGTACTCATTTCAGTCTTTGTGTGTTTCTTATGCAGAAAAAAACAAGCAACAATGGACAACTACATGAGGAACAAGACACTCACCCCCCCAGCAATGCATGCCACTTACAAACTCTATTCTAAACATGCTGGTAAAAGACATGAGACCACTATCCATGGTGGAAGGAGCATGCTTCCAGCTAATGTTAAAGCAGTTTAACACAGGTTACACCATCCCCTCCAGAACGTACTTTGCTAAGTTGTTGAAAAAGAAATACCAAGACACCATGGATCAGGTTAAAGCTACTCTCTCAGCCTTGGACAGCAAAATTGCCCTAACAGCAAATATCTGGACAAGTGTGGCCACTATATTGGAACCGAGTGGCACATGGAATCCATCTGCCTTTCTACAATGCCGCTGGAGGACAGACATTACTTTGTATAGAATCTACCTCTTTTATATTTTGATGCCAGAAAAATTATTCTGGACAAATATTTTGCACTATTAAGCTCATTTTACACTATTGACTGTATTCAGGTACAATAAAATAGATTGCAGCCAACTGCACTATTCTCTTGTGTTTTCCTCGTTCTTAATTGAAATGTAGTCTTCATTACTTGCACAGGTTACAGTAATAGCTAAATAATATTAACAAAAACCGACTAATCGATTAAATGATCGACAAATTAATCGATTATGAAAATAATCGTTAGTTGCAGCCCTAATCTCCATAATCTGTTTAGGTACACAAATATGATCACATTTGTCAATCGCTGTATTTTATTTTGAAGAAACGCTTTTATTATCAAAATTGACCGGATTTTCTCATGTGTCTTGGTGTATCCCTACTTCGTGGATTTTCACCTGTCGCGTGGGGGTCTGGAACCAATTAACCGCAATAAGTGAGGGATCACTATACTGCGCCAGCAAAATGATTTTCAGCAAATTTGGCTATAAAATTTATACCAAATAGACAGGATTAAATAATTTTTCACTTTGCACATGGAGCAATGCAAAATATATCGAGTATATTCCCCCACCCCAGATCCAAACATGAAATAACTCAATCGTAGCCTGTCTTCTATGAGGTGGAATGTCTGGATGCTAAGCCCTTACAAGTTCTTTATGTTCAATCAACTGAAGAAAAAAAAAAAGAGTTTGTAAGTCTGATTTGGAGATCTGACGAGTCAACCATGCTCTTCAGGATGGGCATCAATCAATTCTACTGCATCCCTGTTTTTTGTTTAACAAAACAGCTGGAAATGCATCTTATGATTCTAATTTACTCAGAGAAAAAGTCTGAACTCTGACCCTGAACTGTTCAATGATGAACTTCATGCTCCAACTGAAAACTTCACCTTATAACTGGATTTAGGACATCTTGACAAAAAGATATCAGAACGTAGAAGAAAAAGGTCTTACATTTCATCAAAATCAATACAGGAGCCCCTTAAGGACGTGTATTCAGTCGCTCACTAATCTTCTGATAATAAATGTCCTGCTAAATGTAGCTCAGTGAACTCATTAAAGGGGTTATGACATCAAAATGCACTTTTTTGAGGTTTTTGGGGTATATCATGATGTGTTGTGCACTGATGAGGCCGTGTGAACGTCCAAAGCGAGTATCAAAGTTCCCGTTTGTGGGCGGTCCGCTTTGTTTCTTATTTAAAAAACGGTTGAATCGGAAAGCACCATTTTTTCCTACGTGGCATTTCATCCTACGTATTTCGTCCAATAAAAGTGCACAGTGAAGTAAACAGTCCAATCCCCCCCACCCCCACCCCCAGCCCATACACCGGTAGCTGCGTTGCGCTAGCTTGTGCTGCTGCTCTTGAGAAGAGATGGCTACGCAAACGGGGACCTGTTGTGTCCAAGGATGCTCAACCCATGCTGGAAGTTTACACTCACTCCCGAAGGATGAAAAAACAAGAGAAGAGTGGCTGAAGTTCATTTATGGAGAAGTGCCATGCAGTTATAACCTCAATTTGAGAATATGTTCAGCTCACTTCACGGAGGACTGCTTCCATAACTTGGGTGAATTCAAGTTGGGATTGTCAAAGAAACTGATTTTAATTAAAAATTCTTTAGCAACCCTGAAGGAGGCGACCACATCGTCGATAACCCGTAAGTTTATTTATTTAATAAAATGCTGCCTTGCCTGATAAACGTTTGTTCGTGGTCTGAAGAGTTCATGATGCTAGCATGTGATAGCCGCTCTAGCAACAATGTCCGTGAGCAACAGGTTTATCATACCATATTGTGAATCTATTTTCATTGATAACATCTGACAGCACTGTTTATTCGCTCATGTGATTAGTTGAGTTTTATGTGTTCACCCCTCCGTCTTCCTCAGAAGACGTTTCAGGCTCGAACATATTCGGTTGCAAACGTCCACTCGCCATGTTACTGGACTGTTGACGGAGCCGAGAAGAGAGGCTTGCTGCGGGCAATGGTTGTAGCCAATCAGAGCGAAGTCAGCCAGGGAGACCCACATATCATTAATGAAAGGAACCGTGTTGCTGAGAAGAGGATTCTGACCTGCCCGTACACCCCCGCCCTGTTAGTTTTTTAATCAAATTCTTTTGTGAGTTGACATATGCGGGCATATCTACTACATGAAATAGCTTTACGCCAGTTTAAACAGTGATGTCATCACACCTTTAAGTTTGGGGATTGGGCTGTAATACAGTAAAACCACATCCCAAGGTAACAAACAAAAACAACAAGGACTTTGCTTTGAATTTGTCATTAAAATCTCTGCTGAAACATTTATGTGCTGCATGTCTAAGTGGAAATGTTGTAAATATTATATAGAATGTAGTGTCTTTATGATTCTAGCACCATTCCCACCTTATAGCCAAGTTATCACTTCTTTATTTGGCTGGCTATAAATGAAAAGCCGATCAGTTTCAAAGAAATCCTATCCTCTAAGGTCATACAAATGCAATGACTTTGTTTATGGCCACATGCTGAATATGCATCCCTTTCTGATTCATCCCATGCCAGAAATAAGACATTTTTTATCTAGAATTGGTATGTTTCATCTTGTTTGCAGAAAGCAGTCATCTTAAGTTGCATCATGTAGCAGACATGATATAATTTAGATTGAGTCATAACTTTTGTAACTGTAAGGTCAGCTGATAGTCATATCAGAAAACAATACAAAGCATCACTTTTACTAACAAAGTCCAAATGATAATTGGATTCTGAAATATCTGACAGATGAACAAAGGCACAAAGAAGCTGACAAGACAGACATTTAAAGTAATAAATTTAAAACGTACAGTCAAAAAACAAGTTAATTTTCTTATGTAATTCTCAAAAAGAACATATTTTAAGAATTCTTTATTATATTATGATATTAAGACAGGATTTAATATATTTAAAATAAATTGTTCTTACCTGCAGGCTAGATTTTGAACATTTTAAATAATGCACGATTTTTTTTAAGGGAGCCCTGGTAAATCTTATACTGCTTTGTTTTTATTCTTACCTCTTTGTAAGGATGAAATTATTATGACAACATAAAATCATTGCAATATAACCTTTACGCAATTATATAAAGGTCAGTGGCTCAACCTGATCTAATAATAAATATTTGATTTGTAGGTCATGTAAAATTCACTTTTCAAACACGGTGACCTTAACTTACACTTTTCACTAAATAACCCATCAAACTAAAGTCCAGAATAAATATCTGCCTCAATTTAAAAATAGATTGTTAAAATTTCCTATTTGTATTTTTGACCTGATTATCTGTATTCAGCACAGCATTTTTTAAACACAACCCCAGTGTTGCTGCCCACCCAAAATACAAGCAGTAGATGATGTTATAATGTTTTTCAACTGAAATATTTAAAGAGAATCACATCATCTCTCTGAAAACAGTCATTGCCTGAATGAATTCCTGGAGTCGTTTTAAATTAAATTCACGGAGTGTTTTAATGCTAGACACCCGTACACTGCTGTGTAAAAACTGTTCGAGTGCATAAGAAAGTATCTGGTATATATAATAAAGTATTTTTTTTTACCCACGTTCCTTTTAGGTGCTTTGTAAGTATCTGATATGATGGATGATTTATTGGTATTAGAGCATGATAAAGATTACTGTGACAGTGATTTAAAATGTGAATGAAGTGATTCAGATACAGATAGCGATGTCAATACGGAACGGGGGTCTGGGTGATCAGCTGGTCATAGGAGGTGTGTCCCTACAGACTAGGGAGATGTTGGAAATGATGATCAAGAGGACTGGAATAAACCTTGTATATCAATTATTATTGAATATTCACCCAAGAGCTCGGACAGAAGGATCATAACAGGCTCAGGGAAGGAGGGCTCAAATGGTTAATGGTACATTTGGACTGCAGGGTTTCTGTGCTGCTGGATTCTGCTAAGCCTGATGTCATCTTACAACAGGCCAGACTGCCAGAAGTGTCCCCCCTTCTTTGCAACACTCCCTTATTTGTCACAAGATCACTCATTGAAGTCTAATTTAGGTCACATGGCCAGAGTGCTACTGCAGACTTTACATCCATACAAAAATACATTTTCTCACAATTCAGTTGCAACCGCAATTAAGTATTGAGCCTTGTTCTTTCTAATTATCTATTTATTTTTTTATTATTTCTGTCTGCCGTGTTAATAGTTGTAATTAATTTAATACAAAAGATCTTAACTTGGCTGCTATGTAGCTCAGATTATGTTTGGACTTTGTTTGATGTTTGTTTATTCCCTGAAGATACGTAAGTTTTGGTAAGCTGTCACAGTTCATAGGATTTAGATGCATTGAAAACATATGAATCATAACCTGACAGTTTTCTGTAGCTGCATTCAAGCTTCTACAAACACGCACGTACTGGACACTGGCCGGCTGCCAAATTGTTTGATTCTGACCTTCTTTTCATCACACAGCTGCTGCCAAATTCGACTCTGTCCCTCCATTGCTGCACCAGACGGACACAAGAGCTGGCAGCCAATCAAAGCAGTTTATTTCTCAACCTGATGTGCCAGCGTGGGTACCATCCATCAGGCAACATTTAACAAGTGCAGCAGTAAATAATCACAAAGAGGCTTGCTTTACTCAACTCTCAACATCTTGACCATGGGCTACTTTGAGCTGATTACTGGTTTATCACAGCTAAACACATTTACCTCCCCATGGAGCGGTTCTGTTCAACTGCTGCTTCAACTCTGGTCCTTTAAACACAGCTCCAAGCACAACTTTGAAGACCCAAAGTAATTCTCATTTCTTAATCTGCACCCAAACAGATCCATCCTGGGTTAAGAGTGATTACTGGGGAAGAGGATGGAAACCAGCAACCGCAGTGTGGACTGACCACCAGCTGGCAGAAAGGGGGAATTCAATGACCTCAATGAGGACACTCACACAACACGAGGGGAACAGGCTGGACAGGAAAGCACTGTCAAAGGGTTTTCCCTTACATAAAGGAAACGGACAGTATTTCAAACAAGCCACTGGTTTCTGTTAAATCTAAAACTCATAAAGGCTGCCAAGAACAATAAAGGTTGAAATAGGTTCAAAGATGACGAGCACATGACAACACAAGGATGAAACCTTAACACAAATATAAATTAAACATCAGCAACACACGGTCTGCACTGATGAATTACATGTGTCTGCGTTGCTCCAAGGCAAAAATCATAGATGGAGGAGTTACTGAGAAATATATTGATTTGTTGTATGTACATACATCACATGCAAAACAGACCAATCACATGTAGATTTGAACCACAAAAACAAATCAAGCTTTGGAGGACCGTATCACTAAACACAAAGAAAACATCACTGAAAAATGGCAAACATAGGAAAAACAGCAAAAATATTTACAAAATAAAAGCACACTTTTCTGAGTGTATAAGGGACTGAAACTTTCACCAGGTTATAAAAAATGGACAAACAGCCAACTGGAAATCAAAACATATAAAGATATAAAATAAACGACTAAAACTGCAGCAAGTCTTCAGAAAACGGACATGCAAAATACATGAAACTCTGTTTGTACCAGAGCTGTATTCACTTGTGTTTATTCTACATTTGACAAGATGAAAACAAGGTGTCATGACATAAAACACAAAGTTTATCCTCTCGCTATTCAGTGACAGGTCAATAACGTTGATGAGCAAATCTCAATCTGATTAGCATTCAAAACAAACACGGCAGCACGCTGGAAGTCACTTACAATAGCATGCAGAGATTTGGTTACCGAACTCCTCTTTTTTAATGGGGCTTTATTCAACCTAATCACTCAAAAAAGTCCCTTTGTCAGCTTTTTATTTTAACAATAAAAATCCCACTTTAAATCAAACCTTAACACTCACAAGGCATATTATACTCACATCCGCTAAAGTAAATATCAAGCTTTCGAAAGACCGCTAAATAAAAAAGGGGGAAAAGCTGCTAGCACACGATTTAAATTATGCTCACAATACGCAGTTGTTTTGAGCAAACACTGGGTTATGATTAGACAGGCGACACGTTATTGATGGAGGGATTTGAGCCAGTACCCCTCAAGAACTACGATAGACAGACCGCTTAGTTGACTGTGGCTAACTCGGTTAGCTCGAGTTAGCATTAGCATCAGCAATCTCAGTGACAGAGGGCGGACCGATGGGACGTTGTATGGAACAAAACACGCCGAATAACAACCGTTATAGTGTCGCTACGACCCGCGTCTACTCGTACCGCAAAGTCGGGTCATTGTTTGTTTAATCCGGGAGAGACACTGAGCCAAACTAACATCGTAGTATTGTACTGCCAATCAATTTATGAGCCCCAGAACCAGGTTAAGCAGCGCGGTGAATCGGGCAAAAGCTGCCGAGAACACAAGCGACCGCGGCGCGGGCTGCCCTCCGCCTTTTTTAATGATAGAAACTAGACCGTTCCACGGGAATATCATGGATTATATCTATGTTTTCGCTTGACTGACTAAAAAAATAGGTAGTTTATAAGCCAAATCGTGTGCTTATTAATGCATTTCTGACCTGTTAACGATGAATTGTGATAAATCGTGTCCTCCTCTGCAGCTCTCTTCCCCCTCCTAGCTCCAAAATGGCGCCAACATGCACATAATATGTGCCTGTGGGTACAAACCATCACTGAGTGAGTAGCGCCACCTATAGGCGAGTCAACGTAGGTCTACTGAGGCATTCGAGTCATGCTCGGAAAATTTGTCTTTTTGTTTAACATAACAAGTTCACATATTTTAAATGACTTAACAGACAAACACATTTTTTTCTGCCTAGAGATGAAGTATGAAGTAACACGGATTAAACTGTTAACTGGGTTATTCAAATAATGATATTTTGCATGAAAGAAAAATTAACAAAAGAAATGGCTCTTGGCTTTTGCGTTTACTTATTTCTAAATTCAATGAAATTTAAATAATAGTATTTTCTTAACATGTCATAATTCATTAGATTCTACATCAAATAGGCTGTTTATTTTCAACAGGGCAAACACATGTAAAACCCAGTAGTCTGACGGTACTTAAACGCACCATTGAACCGTAATTCAACCTGGGGTTTTTTTATAATTTTTTTTATCTCTCCAACTATTGTCTCTTAGAACGTCTTATGAAATTAAACAACGCTATGGTGATCCACATAGCATGTACACGTGAATAAGCAGTTTTTTGTTTTGTCTTTTTAAACATTGTAGGTTCTGTTCTTCCTCTTTGCCATGGTCTGCAACCCAAATATTAGAGGTTGATTTTTTATTTCTTTTTACCTTTGAATTTTTTTATCCTTTTAGCCAGATCCTAGCAGTAGTTTTGGCAATTGATCACCCGTCTACATATGGAAAGACTAATATTAGTCTGGTAAAATTTGATCCTGCTGATCTTCAAACAACAATTGGAAAATATTTCCTTGCCTTTTTACATGTAAAAAAAAATCAATGTCAGCTGCATCCATTGGCTATCTTAAAAGTTGTATATCATGCAAAACGTTTTGGAGCTTGTTGTGATGCTATTTCCTTATAAACCCCCCAGAGTGGTTTATGGTTTAATTCACACATTTCTCAGTAATCCTCCTGCATCCTGCAGTCTGAGCAGCTGCTCCACTCTCTCCTGGAAAACGACTGACTGTAACATGGTGATGTAACAATGTTACACCAGGACCTGCCTGGCATGTCCACGCTGCCCCTGCAAATTAAACACACATGCACCGAGCCGCAAGAGTCCGAAGCAAGACACTAAGCACCACCGTTTTGTAGTATTTTACTTTCTAAAAATATCTCGGTGAAAATTTGCATTTGACTGTGAGAGTTGCAGGAATTTATTCACCATTTTATTCAAGCAGCTCAAGAGGCAGCACTCACGAGGGGGGGTGATTGTGAGATGGGATGTTAGGTAAACTGAGTGTTTTACTTCCTGATTGAAGAATAACTTGAGAATATAAGTTATATTTCAGGACAAATGAAGACTATATAATGCCAAAAGTAACATTTTATCATATGTGCGTATCCTAGATGTTAAAAGCTGTGAATAATATTGTATAAATTCCAATATTTGTGGTGGTTGCACAGGCAACAAATTTTGTTTGCAACTATTGCTGCAGATTTCCTTTTCCTTTTCTCATTTCAAATTTTAATTTGTCTTTTTCTACTTATGCAAAAGGACCTCTAAAACCAGCCACAGAGGACTTTGTAAGGATGCATGCTTCAGAGCATCTGAAGAATGCCCCAAAAGGAGTGGAAGTGGAGAACATGGAGAAGTGAATTACTCATGACTGTTTAAGGGGTTGTTTTGTTCTAGTTGGTTTTGGGGGGTTTTCTTTTGCCTTTCTGACTTTTTTTTTTTGTATATTTGATGAAAGCTTGATTGCTCTGGTTGAAAAACTAAAATAAAACAAAAATGGAAATACAGAATTGTGCTTTTCTTTTCTTTACTTTGTTGTCTGTGCATAACGGAAGCCCCATCTGTTTCCAGATGGTTGAGGAACTGTTTCCTGCTCGTTTTATTTGTCACTCAAAATTGGTTTAGCAGCAGGTTTGAACTGGAGTTCCTTCAGTTATCATCTCCTGCTGAGACAATCAAATGAAAAATTAACTGGAACACATACCCTAGAAACTATAAAAAATGTGTTTAATAAGTTTCAGTTTGACGTGAATTGATCACGGAGGCATTTCTACTATAAATGGCTCTTATGGAGGTCCTGGGGACACTGATATTAGATGTGAAATAGATGTAAAAAAAAAGACGTCATCTGGTGTCAAAGTCTGCACCTTTAAGTGATCAAGTTACAACGTGCAAAAACAACGTATTAAAGACGTCACTTAGACGTGACTTTGCTCAGTTGGAAGAGTAGATATAGTTTGATGAATACCTGCATGACATGCCAGCTTGGAATCATGGCCCCAATTTATCACTTCAGAGTGCAGATGTGAAGGAACAAAAAGTTTATAAGGGGCAGCTCTGACTCAAGACTCCACTTACCAGATGAGACTTCCCACAATGCATTTACCACAGTTTCAGCAGGTGTAGGTGAGTCCTCACGGGAGAACTGACAGGATGGGGCATCAGGCTTGATGTTATGGGTCCCTGGATGATAATTATTAAGGAAATTATTAAGGACCAACCAGCTTGTCTGGAATCGAGTTTCTTGACCCTGTAAAGACATTTGAAGTTCTTGTGATTTGCCCAAACAGTAAAGGGTAGATCTGCCCCCTCCAGCCAATAACTGAACTGCTTTAAAGCAACATATCACCGCTGTACTGGCCAATTTGCACTAGCTGCCAATCCGCTATCAGATTAAATTTAAGATCCCTTTATTTGCTTTTAAATCTTTGCATGCGCTAGGGCCACCCTACTTGGTGCAGCTTCCCTGTCCCTATGTCCCGAGGTGTTCCCTGAGGTCCTCTGAGCAGCACTTGCTGCAGGTTCGTCCTGTAAGGCTCGAGGGCGCCTCTAGCTTATGGAAGCAACTCCCCCTGACGGTCAGACTCGCCCCATCTCTTAGTATTTAAATCTGTTTAAAGACTTACTTTTATTCTCAGGCTTTTAACTCTGTTGGGGCAGTCTAACCCCTTGCTGACCTTATTTTATTGTTTTTATAGTATGTTTATTTTTATCTCTGTATTTGTTGTTTTTATTTGTGTACAGCACTTTGGTCTGCGTCACTGCAGTTTTTAAATGTGCTTTATAAATAAATTGATGATGATGATGTCATCATTCATCCAAAGCCATTGTAATGACTAACAGCTCTCGGGTACCAGCATCATCACTTCTTGTTGGAGGGGCTGAATTTCTTGGAAAAATATGCACAAGATTTCAGTTTACCACTTAGAGCTTTATGTTGAGATAAGGCTGCTCCCGCACCTCTGTCAGAAGCATTCAAGGACAAACTGTTTTCCTGAAACTGGCTCGGTTAAAGACAGGTGCTGAGGTAAATAAACTTTCAAGTTTAGACAAAGCAGCTTGTGCCTCCAAGGACCGCTGAAAAGGAACCGTGGAAGATAGTTTTGTGAGAAGGGCTGTGAATAAAGTGTCTGTAAAAGTTAGCTTAACCAAGAAATATTTGCAACTGTTTGCCCGTGGTGGGAGTGGGCCACCTCGCATTAACCTGTTGATTATCTAGGAAGTGTTGAATGACCTGGTGTTGCTGGGGTGTTTTGGAAAAAATGAGGATAATGTTGAGGTAATCAAAAACAAAGACGTTGAGGAACCTCATTAACGAAGTTCTGGAACATGGCTGGTACGTTGGTGAGGCCAAATAGCATAAGTAAATATTCAAAATGTCCTATATGTGTGTTAAAAGCCATCTTCCATTCATCCTTTTATTTGATGCAAACAAGATAGGATAGTGGGCTGGACTGGGGAATCATCATGAGGTTACATTTATATAGTTTATCAGCAGAAAAAAAAAAGATTTGGGGATGAGTGACACTTTAACTCATTCAGTTCCAGCCACTTTCAGATTTCTATCCCTCCTCAGTGCCAGAGATATTTTGAAGGCTCACAGAATATTTTCTTCTATGACTATGTGAATTCTGAAACCACCATCAGAAAGATTAGTCTTTCTTCTTTCAGCAGCAAAAAAAAAAGAAATGTTTGTACCTTTTTCTGTTATTCTGTTATTGTTGAAACATGCTGACACCTAAACCCACACACCCTGAAACTCTCTTCTAAGCCAGCTGTCACTCGACACTCTTTCCTCTGATCGCTCCAACCATCTCTTTCAAGTTTGTTTCAGGTTAGCAGATATTAACAAGTTCATGTGACCCAATGGGTCACTGGAACACTGAATGTTTGGAAAAAAAAAACCATTTATGTATCAGGCTGGAATTCTGGTGTTTAAAATGAATTAACAGCATAAACAGAATTTACTGGGTCTGCAGCTAACAGAGGTTTCTCTGTGGTAGCTAAACAAGACAGAAGGCAGAGTAGAAAAACATATTCTGAGATCTGACTAACTTTTATTTAACCTCCTAAACCTTTGCCCTAAAACCAAGAAAGAAAAAACAGAAAACACGAGTGAGATAAAAAAAAAATCTTTCTCCTAAAATGTTCTTTTCCAGTCACAAAACCTTTTTTAAAAACAAGAAATATGTTTTTCCCCAGAATTTTTTTGTTAGTCGAGCCAGAAGAGCGATGTTTGCATCTTTTTTTGATTACTGATTAGTTTTTTTCCTATAACAAGAAGTTTCATAAACTTGATTTGATACAAATCAGTGAAAGTTTGAGTAAAATTATTTTAATGTAAGAGTTAAATATCTTACCATTGTGCAGTTTTCTTGGATTGTTTGTTATATAGTTAATATTTCTGTGGATATTTCTCTGCATTGAGGGTTATTCTCTAAACGTTTTGGTCAGTTCTGTTAGAACCTGCACAGTTCGGCTCCAATTAACCAATTAGTGCCTTATTAGTGTGTTTGTTTAAATCCCCAGAAGAGGCGCGCGGTCTGGTTTCATGGCTCTGGGATCATGGAGGGGTTCCTGCCCACGTTTCCACCTTATAATATTTATGGGAACCCGGTGTGCGCCTCCCCCGCTCCGGGGAGCAGCTGGGGGAAGAGAGAGGGTCGCTTCATGATCCCTCAGAGCCTCAACTACCTGGAGCTCTGTAAGACCATCCTGTCCCACGTCGGTCCCAGCGGACCTCCGCTCGGGAAGGGAGACACCAAGGACTGCGGCGTGCAGGTGAACGCCAAGGTAGATAAAGTCGTTCAGTGTTCTCTGGGTCCGAAGACGCTGCTCTGCGACGAGCATCCAGCCCCCGACCTGGACCCGGTTAGACTGGAGGACAAAGCTCAGCACCTGCGCTTCCTGAGACCCGTGTCCATTTACTCTCCGGTGTTTGACCGCAGGGTCTTGAGAGGTCTCAGCAGCGGAAGCGACGAAGCATCTGAACGAGAAAAGTCTGATACGGATCACAGAGGATCGAAGATGGACTTGAAGACCACTTTCCACCGCTCCTCCAAGAGCGCGAGCTTTCAGGTCAGTCTGTCAGATCCAGGACTCCGATTCACACATTTTAATAATCATGGAAGAATTTGAATGTGGATTTTAGAAACTTTGTTGTTTTCAGTTCCTGGAACAGAGGTATGGCTTTTTCCACTGTAAAAAATGCAACATCCGGTGGGAGAGTGCTTATGTTTGGTGCATCTCTGGAACCAGTAAGGCAAGTGAAGGCTTCAACTACAGTAAACAATTAACACACTGCAGTTTAACTAACCTGGAGTCATGTTGATACTCAGGTGTACTACAAGCAGCTCTGCCGGAAGTGTCAGGTGGGATTTAACCCCTACAGAGTGGAGTCCATCCTTTGCAAGGTACACTTCCTGTTTGAAACGTGTCAGAGTGAAGCTCTTCAGTATTTAACTCCTTGGTTCATCAGACATCTTGTCTCCTTGGTTACAGGGCTGCTCTCAGACCTGCTGCCTCTGCGAGAAGAAACAGAGGCACATCAACATGAAGAGGCCTCACCGTCAGGACCTGTGCTGCCGCTGTAAAGGACTCAGACTGTCCTGTGACGCCACATACAGCTTCAAATACATCATCTGAGCTGCTCCGCCTGACTGACCGTCCACTGTTTAGTCTCACTCTCTTTCTGCATTTTCCCTCCACTAACACCATCAAAACAAGTCTATTTTTGTAAAATAAATTAAAAGAATCAAACTCTAAACTTGAGGTTTTTGAAGATGGATGTTAAAAGAAAAGGATCTTTGTGACTTAATAAAAACCTGTTGCTGATCAGTTTGACTTGTATTGCATGACTCAAGTTAATTTAAGTTTTTTTTTTCTCATTATAAATTTGATGTATAACGCATGACTCAAGAGTTCGTCCGGTTTCTGTTAAATTTCCAGCATAATGAAGATATTTAAACAAACTATAACTTCACTGTTTCAATAAAAAATATTCTGGTGCTTGAAAAAACATTTGATAAAATACATGCTGGGAAAAGGTGATGAGTTCTTTCTGAAGAACATGTTTAGTGGTTATTCCTTAACAGACACTGATCTTAAAAGTTAAAAATACCAAGATTTTTTTCTGAAGATTTTATCAGGGCCGTGGATCATGTGACAAAGTAAAAAAGGTGTTCACATGTTAAATCTTTTCATTAAAGACCCACTCTGATCATCTTTTGAGCTATTTTAAAGCGTCTCAGTGGTCTTTAAATTCTGATTATGGCCATAATCACAGAACCTGTGCTGTTTTCTAGAATGTAGTGGCAGTAGCTAATTAGTAATTCCCCTCTGTGCTGTGGGTGGAGCCGTTGGCGTGGAGGATCACCCCCCCCTCCCCGTTGCTGAGAGCTCTCTGTTAGCTCAAAGCAGGAGCTTGTGGCCCAGTGGATTTTCTATGTCACAAATTCACTCTTTTTTTGTTTTTTTTTTAGACGCATTTTAGCGTCTGCTAGTGATTCACAGCGATTTGAACGCAGAAATACAATTTTGAGCTTAATTTTCTCAGGATACGTCTTCTAGCATCAGAAAATACAAGAACATGTTAACTACACGAAAAACAGGATTTTCATCAGGGTGGGTCTTTAAAAGAACATAACCTGAAGTTGTTGAGCTGTATAAAATGAAACTTTTAAGAATGCACAGTACTGTGATGAACATTTCAACATAAAGACCAAGATGAGTTCAAAATTTAAGGATAAAAAAAAAAATGTCTGACATTGATCAAAATGAGACCAGGATGCATCACATGATGAGCAGGAGCAGTTTTGATATGTCTTTACTTTGACACCGATTTGTACAGAGCTTCAACTCAAACAACTTCACAAAAGCTGTAAAAGTATTTACACAGTGAAAAAAACAGCTACAGTATTCATCTAAAAAGCTTTAAAAATGTGCAATTTCTTGTAAGGCATGCAAACTCCCACACACACACACATATACACACACACACACAACCACATGAGCTTCAAGCTCCTATTTGTACCTCATTCAAACCTTCCTTTCAGATGAAACACGATTTGGATCATAAATAATTGCGAACGCCTCATACAGAACAATGAGGATTCATGCATGGCAGTTTGATTTCAAGGGACAAACATCAATATCAAAAGTCAGATCAGTGTTTGATGCACAGGTGATCAGGTATAAATAGGAATCAACACATTTGTACAGTAAAGGAGAAAAACGGGTCGAGTCACAAAAACAGCTGACGACAGGAAGTGTCCGACTTCGTCGCAGGCTCTGTTTGAACGACGAGTGCTGAATGTCAGCATCTCCCTTACGTGTAACTACAAAACTACACAAACATATGCTACTATGGTTGTGTGACTATTAACAGTAACAGACAAAATATTAACAAGTACATGCATCGTCCTCTTGGCATGTGAACAGAGGGTCAACATGTGACAGAGTACAACGGTGAGAAATATAGTGCGCACGCTCACTAATGGTGCTACAGCTAGTCAGGCAGGATAGAGGCATAAACAGTCCGCCAGTGTTCACGACAGCAGTAAGAAGACGAGACTCTTCGCTGATACGGATGATAAACAGGGCGAGATGCTGACAGTCCTTCAACCAGCCTGAGGTTGGAGATTTGGGGGTCAAACGAGGGGAGGAAGGGGGGTTACAGTAGAAAGCTGGTCATGCATTACACAGTTTCCTCTGTAGCAGGTCCTAAAAACAGTAGCAGAGAAAAGTCACTCCAGAATTTGGCTCTTCTTTCACAGGGACAGAGAGTTTTACTCTCATGGAAACTTGATCCTCTTTCTGTGGCATTTCAATAAAGAACCATTTGGTGCAATAAAGGAAATATTTCCAGTGATGCTACACAAAATCACAAGTGGTTTCCTCAGACTCCGCTGAGACCACCGTCAGTAAGTGCCTCTGGGAAGCCAGTAATAAATCACATGTCTTCAGGTGCTGAATGACGAGCAGCAAACAAGAATAAAACACATTCTTACAACACGGAGCTTTACAGCAAGTAGTACTCAGATAAAATCACATCTGGTTTTTAGCAGGCAAACAGCTGTAGTATCCAGTGGTTTCAAGGATCTATTCCAGTCTTCAGGTGTGTCACAGTCCAGTTCTCAGATATAAATATCTGATGGTTGATTAAATCTTTTCAAGCATTTGAATCCAGAAACATTTTGTGGCTTTAAGCCTCTCAAGTCTGGACGTCTGATGGTTCAGGATTCAGGAGCCCTCCTGCTTTTAATAGGGGCAGAGTGGCTTGTCCCACCTTCCCCAGGTAGCGCGATAAAGGCGTTGCCCCCCCACTAAGGGAACAGCAACAGGCCCACGCTGCTGCCTCTTCGGGGGCAGTGGGGCAGGGAGGGGAAGGAGATGATGATAGAGCATGTCCGGGCTGCAGGACTGATGGTGTGTGTGAGTGTTTGTACAGAGAACCGGGAGAATGAGGAAGATGTGAGCCCTGAGAAATAACAGGTACTGCATGGTGTGTGAGCAAGGTGGGCTCTGAGGCCACAGTAGGGAGTGTGTTATGTAATGAAACTGGGTTTCTGTTGCTGTGTAGATGTGATGGAGGAAACCTATGTGATCTAAAAGGATGATAAAAGCCCATATTCTGACTGAGATATGTCCTCCTTGGCTGTGTCGTGTGCAGTGCAGTAACATGTCGCTGTCTTGAAGCGTTTGATCCTTGATGTGATGAGATCAGATCTGATGGGTTGGAAAAGTCAAGCAACGTAGTGGATGATAATGAGGAAAGCAGAGGAAGATCACAGTATAAATATGGTTCTGGTTCTAGTGTTGGGCGTGATGGTGAGCTGCTGCCTGTTTGGAGCTGTGCAGTCGGGGCAGCAGACACATGGGAGGGGGGAGGGGCCATGTATGTGGATGTTGTGGCTCCTCTGGCTGAAATGGTACAGATGGATTTGCTTTTGGGAGGGTGAATGTTTGCATGGATGGGGGTGGTGGAGGTGGGGGAGGAGGAGGGAGCTGGGGGCTCCTGAGTTCCTGTCAGAGGCTGGTCCCGGAGGCGCTGGAGTCGGGGAGGTAAGTTGTGACGACCCGGTAACCCTGGGCGCGGCGGATCATGTCGCGGATCTCTCCGTTGAGCTCCAGCAGCTTGGAGCAGATCAAGCTGAGATCCTGTCGGGAACCAACCAGAGCGATGGTGCCCGTCTGACCAAGAGTTTGGTGACGAAAATAGATGTTGAGAAGTGTCTGAACTTCAGTCTCTGAGCTTCCGCCAAACACGCCACAGGGCCACTGGTTCCTGAAAGACAGATCAAAAATAATAGGGTTGGGTCCAAAAAAAAACACGCTAAGGGAAAATGTGTGAAAGTTCATTCAAATGGGTGTTTTTTGGACAATTTTCTGCAAGAAAAACACGATGCAGTAGCAAAAATGGTGTTTTATGATGAAAAACCATCTTATGCTTTAATTACCTCCCAAACAAAATGTCTTAGCATTAGCTTGATAAAAGACAGTGAAGGAGCATGATAAAAAGCATGGGAGACATTTTTTTTTTTACCTTGACCTTAGTGAAGAATATCTAGAGAACAGTTTTTTACCATCTGAAAACTTCAAGGCTGATCACAAGTAAAGGTTTAGATTAACAGAAGGATATTTCAATTTGTTTACATTCAAAAACATTTAGCAGATTAAACATTCATAAACATTTCAAAGAGACAAGATCAAGTTGTGTGATTTGTCATAAGTAAAACGTTTTGATTTCGATGTCAGACCCCTGGGTTTTGATGTCACCTGTAAACTGTAACCTGATGATGTTTAATTGTAACTCACCTGCACTCCTGGATGTAGCGAACAGCTTTGGTGAACTCGTGGTTCCTAAGACACTCCAGTATGGCCTGCACAGCTGCCTCCGAGGTGGGGAAGCTGGGCACAACAACAGCTGCCACCTGGGCAGCGTGTGCGTGAGTATGAGCCAGATGTTTGTGCTCCAAGTCGCTGGCGACCGCTGCCTCTGCTGCCTGCAGGCTGGTCTTCAGATCAGTGAGCTCTCGAGACATGTTCAGCAGCTGAGAGGTGGAAAACAGGCGGTGGTTAAGGGTCTCAATAACAAACATGGATCTTTAAATAAGATTAGAACCAAGAACGTGGTATTTGGTGGAAAAGACTAAGAAGAAACTGAGTACAGCAATATAAATTTACATTCAAATCAAATTTCAGAAGTTTATGGCTACTCTGTTGCTTATGGATACAGTGGTGCAAAAACTGAACAAACCTGGTGTAAATCTTGCAGGAATGACAGATTATTTGCCCTCTGCACTAAGTAAAGACAGCACAGCTGTTTGCTGTTTGGTTGTTAAGGATCAAATAGGAATTTCTCAGTTCAGCTAGAGGAGTATTCTTCTACCGTGCCCCCTGTTAAATCTGGAGTTCCTCAAGGCTCCATCTTAGGCCCTGTTCTCTTCTAATTATATTTGCATCCACTGGTATCTTCAAAATGTAGCAGCTCGTCTTCTGACAGTAAAAAAAAAAAAAATTTTACTCCAGCCAGCACTCTGAGGTCCCCAGATTTTGGACATTCTCAAATCCAGGGTCAAAACCAAAGGGGTCAGTGGCCCTTACTCTGTGGAATGTCATACCTTCAACCATTTCATGCATGAATTAATATTTGTATTTGTGTTTATCTTTTGTCATGAAAAAAAAAACACATTTGAACTCTGCCTAGTTTTATTTATTAAATAAATCCAAGCAACTCTCTCGACATAATCATCATGTTGTAAATAACTATAACAACAGAGAAATCCCCCGCCCGCCTGTGATGTACTGACGTGCCATGCGGACGCGGACTGTGCAAACAGCTGTGTTTTTATTTAAGCAGCAACTTTCGTCCGTTTGAGCGTTTTGCTGCCTGGACGCGCTGGGCGGTGTGAACGCACCATTAGACAGGAAATGTTTTATTACTAGTTGGTTAATTTTTCTGTAACGTGCCTTGAAATGTCAACTTGCGATGGGTGAAATCCCACCTGAGAGGAATTTTGCAGCAATTAAAGATGCAGAACACAAACCTGATTGTAAAAACTAAAGTTTTCTAAATTAAATGGTTTTATGATCTAATACAGTTTGTTCTGTAAAGTGCCTTGAAATGACTTTGTTATGAACTGGCACTTTATAAATAAATAAACCTAGAAATACAAACAGGTTTCAGATGGTCCTCTTCTTCAGCACACCAGATTTAGATGAGGTGGTCGTCAACAGGCCTCTCCAGAACTTGTTTGACATAATGAGGAGGTAATTATATCCTTTCAATTAGGTGTGCTGGAGCTGAAAAACATCTAAAACCTGCAGCACAGTGATCCATGAGAACTGGAGTTTGACACATTGACTCAGGTGTAAAAAATTTTATTTCACTCTCAAACATGTATTTGACAAAAATATGGCATTTTATTATATTATTATGACATTGTCCCCATAATATTAAAAATAACACATATCTTTTACCTGTGTGTGTCGCACTATGAAGTGACATAATAGAGTCCAATGTGGTGGTCTATGAGTAAATAAATGCCAAACACAAGAAAACAGCTGCTGAACAGCTGTTCATTGCAGTGACCACTATGCATGAAATATCAATATCAATATCAGAGCTGCTGAAACCATCTATTATTTTTAATTTATGCTGTAAACCTGTTTATCTTCACTAGTTTTTAGTTGTAGTTCAGCAGGACCCAAAGTTTATTTTGTCTTTGTTCCATGTGGTGTTTTTATTGTGAGTTCATCTGTATGACTTTTATAATAAAGGATTCTGTATTTTACACATTGTGCTGAACTTTGAAGGTTGTTTTAAATGTACAAGATAAAATAAACTTTGACTTGATTAAGGTAATTAATGAGGCCCTTACATTAACACTAATATAGAATATTTTAGCTCCACAGGTGTTCTTACCTTCATAGTGGGTGTGAAAACAGGTCAACAACTTCTCTTTCAGTTTTAATCTCTCAAACTACACAGGTGCGATAACACCCAAGTTCTCTCGAGTTTGAACGTCCTGTATCTGTTTCGTCACAACTCCTTTGTTCGTTAGTATTCGGCAGCTCCTGCAGTTGAAACCACGCCTAGCATGCTGCTAGCTAAAAGCTGTTAGCATAAGACGTAGCAAACAGGAAGAGAGAACGTCTACTGTTGCCATGCGCAGCAGGGCAGGAAACAGTATTCTTTGCTCTCATAGGTTAGTTTGTTAGCCAATCAGAGTCCAGCAAATTCGCATAATGAATATGAACGAGCTGCTGCTCGAGGCCTGACGGAAGGAGCCGGAACCACCCGAATTTTAATGCAGACAGATTGAAAGGTCTGTTAATCAGTGTTTCCTGACGTTTTTTAGATATAAAATGTTTCATATTACTGGTTAATACTTAAGAAATAACCACAAAGTCCTGAAATCTGTATGAAATGGCCTCTTTAATGGTAAAAGATGTGCTCACCTCTGGCACAGAGCTGACGGCATGAACTTGACCAATGAGTGAGCAGTAGGACTGGAACAGTAGCAGGAGCTGGAAGTGGAGCTTGTAGAGCCTCTGACAGAGTTCCAGTTGCTTTAAGAGAAAAAAAGAGTCAGAAACACGAGCCCAGATTCTCCACAGATTCACACATACACAGCTAAAATATACAAAGTCAACTAAGCAGGGTTTTTTCTCAGAGGAATCTGAAGCAGCAAAGTGAAGAAACTTGTAAGAAAACTTACTGCAAGAGACTCCATTTGCTAGACAGCGAGAGAGCGTGTTAGGACATCAGAGTGAGATGAGAGGAAGACAAAGTGTCAATCAAACACATGCAAAGTATTTGATTCAATCAAGCTACAAAGAATTAGTCAACAGTGCAAAAGCAGCAACTCTCAAATGTATTTCTTCGTGGGCAGGAGAAAAAGTAAAGGAGAATAAAACAGATGACATCAAACATGCACAGAAAGCAAATATTTGAGAGAAACAATAGAAATATAAATGATAGATGGAAATGTTTACATATTGTGTTTGTTTTTCAGTAAACTCCACACTTGTCAGAATAAGTAAATGTAAGAAAGCAGTTTGTACCTTCTCCTCTGAGTCTCCAGGTTGGCAGGTTACCACGTCTCCAGGACATCTGGGAAATGTGTCCTTACAGTTCTTCAGCCACTGAAAGACAATTAATGAGAGAGAAGATGAAAATATTTTTCTGTCATGTTAAAAAGAAAAACAAAAAGATTTGTAACATGCAGAGTTACCGATACTGCAGCCTCCTCTCTGCTGTTGTAGGTATCTAGATACTCCTGCAGCTCCAGAGCACTGAACTTCATCTTTTCAAGGAGACCATAAGACATGATCTGGAAACACCAACAACAACCAAAAGAAAGGTGTAAGAAAGAAGTCCTATAAGTTTATAAGACCTGCTAAAATAAGCCAATCCAGGAGATATGCTGGAGACTACCAGAACTACTCACCGTGTCGGCATCGATGTAGATTGTAGGACAGTCTGAGCATGTAGTCAACATCTGTGATGACCTGAGAAACTTTGATCCAATACCTCTTAATCCTTCACCAAGGTAGGTAGCAACATCATTAGTTAAGGTACAGAATTTACCCTGGATATTCTGCAAACATAAACATATCAGAAGAATTGTTTCAGTGTAATAAATCCTACTGAACAAAAGCTGATGCCTAAAGAGAAGAAGAGAGAATATTAGTAACAAAACAAACATCATTTTAACCCATTTATTTACACGATTTACCTTAAAGAGAGATGAGAAGACTTGAAAAGTGTAGACAGCACAAGAGCCATCTGAGTCAGTCACCAGCTGGTTGACATGACAACGCCATGCCTCCTCAGCATCGTCACACACTGTGGGCTGGAACGCTGCCAAGATGGCGGAGAAAAATGGAGATGGGGGAGGAGGAAACCCAAGGTCCTCTAAATCATCCACATCTCCCCGTAAACTGATAAAAAAAAACATTTTATAGAGCAGAAAAAATATATAATGATCAATTCCAGTATAATAAATTAAATATTGTTTAACTACAATTAAGGTCTGGTTAAAACTTTACTAACTACATTTCTTTTGCCACTTCAAGAGGATATTAAAACTGTGCAAAACAAATAAAAATGTTATATTATACATAGTATAGTAGGATTCAGAAGCATCCCGCCTGTTAGAGTAGAGTCTCTTCTTAAGGATTTGTTTTTTATAATTTTTCATGATGCATTATCAATAATGGAGTTGAAATACACAATATGATTATAAGATAATTATATATGATGATTACTTATTTATAGAACACTTACAAGAAAATAACAGAAATGTTAAAGACTAGATCATTTCTTGCTCTGAAAACATTCATTTTTGACAGCAGTTAACTGTTAAAAATATGAAGAAACATGTTCCAGTGAACTAATCTTATGTTCATTGATCTTTACCTGGGCAGACAGCTGGGGTCTAGAAAGTCCAGCGGGGGCTGGCAGTAGTCTGGATTGAAACCACGGTCCCGTTTTGGCATCTGATCTTGAGGCTGTCCCGGTAAATCCAACGTGAAGCTCTCGCCACAGTCTGAGCCGTGAGGAAGCTCATTGGTGCTCAGTGACAGTTCATCATCCTGAGCCTGCGTGTCCTCGTCTTCACCGCACGCCCTCACCTGAAGGAAAACACATGATATTCTACCTGATGTCACCAATAATCTACAGAAAGTCACAACTACCTGTATAATCATCAATGCTCACATGTAGTCCATCACTGAGGACTCCCTGGACTGGTGTGGTGGCATTGAGGGACTGAGGGTCGGCAGACGTGTCATAAGACGTAGATAAAGAATCTGTGTGGTTGGTTTCCTCTGAGGGGGAGGGGTTAGTCTGAAAAAACATTCAAAATGACACATATTAAGGTGTTTTTTAGCGTCAGTGGATGTTTTTGCTTTATTGATCCAGCTGTTAAGGTCACACACCAGCTGAGAGTGAGAAAGGCTCTGGCTAGTTGAGGACTCCTCTTCCTCTGAAGACTCGTCTGAATCATGGGGGTCCTCATGACCCAAACTAGGGGTGCTTCCTGAGTGCTGGCTCTCCTCCAACAAACCGCCCAGTTCTGTGCTGTCCAGAGATCGCCGACGGACACCCCAGTTAAAGTTATCAACGCTCTCACCCTGGATGAAACACACAAAGGCAACAGTTCTGTAGAAGCAGATTTCACTTCTTACAAACAATTTAAACTATCATAACAATGTAAAAGCTGTTGTTTACAAGCACAAGATGCAAAATGACTGTTATTCATGGCATGAAAATATGTTGGAAAGACATTTGTTACAACAATATATCCAACTAGCACCTGATGAATTGCAACAATTAAAAATAGTAGTTCTGCAACCAAGCTGTGAGAGCAAAATGAAGCAATATGTTGGAAACAAGGAAGCTAGCAACACCCCAGCACTGATAAAGGCTGATGTAAAGTGCTTAATATGGGACACCTTACCTGGAGCTCCTGAGAAGCGAGGGAGGAAAGAGAAAGACACAGAGTTAGATAGACAGAGACAAAGAGGGACTGAAAATTTGATTTCAGATTTATTGATGTTAAAGAAAGACAAAACAAGATTTAAGGGGGAAGAAAGGAGGTAGACATTTTGTTAACTTTAACCCAGACTTTAACTCACCTCTCCATCCTCCAGCTCCACATCCAGGAAGTCAAAGTCTCTGAAAACCCTGAACTGCTGCTCACTGGCGGTGTCGTCGAGCGTATCCTCCCTGGTTCCACCCTCTTCTGACGAGACCCCGCTCTCCCGCACCTCCATCATGTCCAAATCTCCACAGGAGGAGAAAATCACCTGAGGAAAGTGAAGAAAAGAGTGAGGCATAAACAACCAGTGGAGATAATGTGGAAAAGCTTTGAATCAATTTCAGACTCAGAGACATTACTCACTATGATTAAAAAGGTCCTAAAACAGAGAGTAAACAGTCTGTGTTAAAGAAGGAAAACATGATTGTTTATAACATAACTTACAGATGGGTTCTTAGTGAGTCCAACTTCTTGTCCACAGAGAGACAAGACGTTCACCAGCTTTTCTCTGGTTCTTTTCTGCATTGGTGAAAAACATAATAACATTAATAGAAGAAGCAAGGTATAGAAAATACGATCATTTACTTTTTAAAATTTTCCTCATGAATCATCTTTATTTTCCTTTCAGTCCATGTTACTCTGTCTACAACTAATTCAGTTCAGATAAATCGAACGTTGATTAATTAAAAGAAATTCAACTTTGTTCAGTTCAACTCAGCTGACTTTAATTCAGTTTGATTTCATTTATTTAAAAATCATTAGTTCACAACTAAAATCAAGG
Organism: Pachypanchax playfairii; assembly: GCA_006937955.1. Lineage (NCBI taxonomy): Eukaryota > Metazoa > Chordata > Actinopteri > Cyprinodontiformes > Aplocheilidae > Pachypanchax > Pachypanchax playfairii. Next base: position 190,900 of record SSNP01000113.1, on the reverse strand, counting down.
TGCATTTAATGTTAAAAAGTGGGAAAAACACAGACGTTGTCTCTGGTATGAAGTACCTGAGATAACTGCGGGCGCCTCCAGCTGACTGGCACCAGGATGGTGTTGGAATTTGATCCAGATGAGGTGGATGAAGCACTTCGAGTAACAGCCATGGCTCTGGACTTCCCTTCTCTACCCCCTGAACCCTGGAGCTCATCAAACCGACGCCCGATAACTGGTGTCTGAGAAACACATAAAAACAGACATTCTGTAGTAGCTTGATAATCATAAACCTTCCCGCTACATCCTCCTTTGACTTTAAAGTAAAGAAAATTATCTGCTGTAAGTGTGAGTGGATAGTTGGAGTTCTAATAATGTTAAGAACAATTTCTCACTCACTTCAGAAATGTCAAAGGTGAAATCCAGTGTTTTTCCAGGCAGCGCTTTGGCAGAACCATCCCACACTCTGCTGACTTCAAGGTTGGAAAGATCACCTTGTGTGTGGCCGTAAACCGGATGTACTAGACTGGCAGAACGTGATACTACCAGCTTTAAGATGTTTAAAGCATCCTTCCAGTGCATGGTCTATAAAACAGACATACCAAACTGTGAGAGAGAGACAACGATGCACTAAACAATTATAAAGATGCTGATGGACACTCACGTGGACAAACTTTTCAATTGTTTTTATGACATCAGCATTGAATTGTTTGACTTGCACAGCAGTCAGGTCCATGTGACTGAGCAGACAGTAGATGATCTGAAGAAGAGGCAGCTGCATACTGGGAATGCCTTTGTCCAGCAGCTGAGACATGGAGAGATATTTAATGAGTAACAAACGAGATTGATGCTCAAGGTTTCTGAGTCACTTTTTACCTTTATCGCTTTAACGCAGAAGTATTTTTAACATTCTTATACAGACACTCTACATTTCTGTGCCATCACATGACCAAAGTCCCTCACAATCACTGAGTAAGTCTGTCTGTAATATCAATGGGTCTGAGTTTTGTCAAGGTCGATGCAGGAAGGAGAGAAGTTGTTCTATAAGAGATCAGCATTCATGTCCGATCAAGTCTAGTCTGACTCTGAACTGAAAATGTCACAGAAAATATTTTTTTCAGGATACAGACAGCAGTAAATAAAAAAACTGAACTTGGTAGTGCTCACCTCAGCCATATAGGTGACCATGCTGAGTGTGATGTCAGAGAAAGCTTCGTGGAGGTAGCGGCAGACAACACTAACCCAGGAGAAAGGGTCCCGCGTATACGAGCGTGTCTTATAGAGTGTCATTACATGTGCCAGATGAGACAGCTTGGTGTTCTTTTCCACCAAACACACCTGAGAAGATGCAAAATGTATCAGAAGAAAAAAGCCAGACAGAACACGGGACAAATCGGAAAAGCTGCACTTCAGAAACTCTAAAAACACAAAGTGTAAGAATGACATTACCTGTGCAATCCTCTCAGCACTTTCCTTACAAAACTGTGTTGGATGGCTAAAGTTCTGCACCAGGTGAGGCAGGAGACACAGAACATTCAGTGGAAAACCTAAAAAGCAAAAATCATCTTTACTCCAGTTCAACTCAGTATAATACAGCTTAAAGACTCTGCAGCTAGCTCAAATGTTTCTGAAGAATCCAACAGTACTGAAAAATAAAACAGACTGGAATCTACCGATAGACTGTGAGCTGTCCACAACAGTCACACGAGAGACTGGGGTGAGTTGGCAAAACAGTTGTAAGGTCAGGTCAAAGGTTGTTTGGGAGGTAAAACCCTTTAACAGAAGCTGCTGAATGCCAGAGAAGCCGCTCCATCTCAGCTGAGCCTGCAGCTTCTCCAGTCGCTCACGGTTCTCTGATCTGTCCAAGGGCACCTGGAAAATATGAGGTTGTTTTAAGATGTCTCCATTTAAAAAAAAGAGGCATAAATAAACAACAGGATGTGGTTTAATGTACTATAAGCTTTTGTTTTACTTTGTCAATCTTATAACTTGTGTTTTTATAGTTGTATTAATAACTCTGATGTACTTTTGACAGCAGTTTGTGAACAAGGCGAAGTGACATCTGGTATTCAAACTCGAAGTCTGACTCCATGAGTGACACGGCAACCCAGAAGACTGTTGCTAGTATTGATAAAGGATGGGAAACGTGCGAAGGATCCGACAGCACGCTGGGATCGATACGATTGGTCGATGATGTGCAGGACCCCGGAGTTCTCGCCACTCGGCTAAGACCGTGACTGTTGAAGGCCTGTTGATTAAACACAAGCACTTTATTAGAAAAAAAAACCCCCGCAATCCTCATAACCTTAAAATAACTATAATGAGAAGATTACTAATTTCTTGCCTGTATTCGATCCAGAGTCGCGCTGCGTGGTGGATCACATGACAGGTTACCGCACTCTGCAAATTTCTTGGGGACAGAATAGGAGCGTTGGTGGCGTTGTGATGACAGACCAGCAAATCCAGGACCAGGGAAGTTCAGCTGTCCTGTGCTCTTTCTGTTCATCAGCTTGTCGCTAGTCACAAAGTCTGGTGAGGAAGTCCTATCAATCAAACAAAAAAAGATCAAGCCATTTAATGTGTCATTAAATCCTTCTGAGAAATAAATGAGTTGGCAGGATTAACCTCATAAAATAATGTTCATCTTTCTACATTAAAAACCCACTTTAAAACAAACCTGGTAAGTGCTGCCATGAAGTCACTGTTCTTCATGCACTCTGCCAGATTCACAACCACCGACTCCAGAGTCAGCAGCACCTCCATCACGTAGCCCTAAAACCCAGAAGGGTTCAATTATACAGATATCTCTTAAACATCTTTTATGCCTTCAGGAGAATCCTCTTTCATTCAGTATCTCACCTGAACCTCATCCCCGTGTTCTCCTACCACCTCAACAAGACGTGAGACCAGGTCAGAGACGGCATGGTTGTTAATTGGCTGCTTGAGGGCTCTAAAGATCTGGAAGGAGCGCCCGGCGTAGTGACGTGAGGAGCTGCACAGAGCGGTCTGCAAGGCCACATCGCTGAGCTGCTGCTCCAGATGGAAGTCTATATAAACAAATACAGGGATGTTATGAAACCTCCAATCGTGTTACAAGAGAGATGCTTCTTGTGGAACCAACTTCCATTTTAAACTGTGAGTCAGACACTGTGTCTATTTTTAAGAACAGGCTTAAAATGTTCTTTTTTGCACAATCCTATAGCTATAGGGTTAATTTAGATTATGCTGACCCATCCCTTTAGTTATGCTACTATAGGCTTAGACTTCTGAAGGACATACTGACCACATTTCTTTACTCTGCTGTCTTTACTCTCCATGTTTGTATGTATTTTTATAAACTTTATCTCTGTTTATATTTCAATAGAAATAACAAATGGTCTAAATCCATCAGTGGTTGTCTGTGTCTCTTTCCTTACAGCTCAGACCCCACTGGGTCGAGGCAGAAGGCAACTCATCAAGAAACTTTTATTAACTTTCATAACTTACTGAAGCTCATTTCTATTTACAGTTGATTGAAATGTTTTCTTTTGTTTGTCTGTCCTGTCCCGGCATGTTTGGCAGAAAGAATAGTGGGTGTGGGTGCCTCCTTATGTCAGAACAGACTCACTCTACAAAAGGAGAAGTTTAAATCACTCCTTCTGTTGTATAATACACTTTATTGGAGTTAATAGCATGACAAACTGTATTTGAGTGGGCAGTCAGAGATGTGTTCAAGGAGTGGAGGAGTGGGAGTGGAGAGAGCATCAAAAAGAGATAAAGCAGACGGGCACCAAAGGGGTGCCCACAGAGAGATGCAGGGAAAGAAGCCCCAAGGCCCAACACACCACCCCCTCCCCACATGCAGGGTCAGACCAGGGCTGGATGACCCCTGAAAGGTTTTCCTAAAGCTAACTTTAAATCTGGAGTAGTTATATGAACTGGACATGTTTCTGTATAGAACATTAAAGAGGCCCTTCCATTAAAAACAGTTTTTCTGAGGTGTCTGTTGAATATTTTAGCTCCACAGGTGTTCTTACCTTCATAGTGGGTGTGAAAACAGGACAACAACTTCTCTTTCAGTTTTTATCTCTCAAACTACGCAGGTGGCGATAACACCCGAGTTCTCCTGAGTTCAAACGGCCTGTATTTGTTTCATCACAACTCCTTTGTTCGTTAGTTAGCAGTTGAAACAACACCTAGCATGCTGCTGGCTAAAAGCTGTTAGCATAAGACGTAGCAAACAGGAAGAGAGTACGTGTGCTGTTGCCATGCGCAGCGGGGCAGGAAACAGTATACCTTGCTCTCATAGTCTAGTTTGTTAGCCAATCAGAGTCCAGCAAATTTGAACAATGAATATGAACGAGCTGCTGCTCGAGGCCTGACGGAAGGAGCCGGAACAACCCGAATTTTATGCAGACAGATTGAAATGTCTGCATCGAAAGGTCCTGATGTTTTGTAGATATAAAATGTTTCATATTACAGGTTAATACTTACGAAATAACCACAAAGTCCTGAAATATGTATGAAATGGCCTCTTTAAAAAGAACTTGCACAATCTAAGTAAAACTGAATGTGACTCAATTACGGTAAAAAAGTTGAACAAATAACATTCTGAATTAACATCAGTGGTTTCTCACCTGACTTGGACTCCTTGAAGACAGAGACAACATGTCGCAGGAAGTTGGAAAGCTGCTCGGTGCTTTTGGAGTTGGGATTCTTGGGTGTGATGTCTTCATGTGCCCACAGTGGACCAAAAGCTCTGAGCAAGAACAACACAGTACTCCAGGCACTGTATACCCACCACCAGTAGCACCACAAACAGGTTACACAAACACTGAACTGAGCATGCACCACGCACACATGTCTCACACCCACACACGCTTTCACTCTCACATTCAATATTATAATAGCTGCATTACCTGGTGGAGAGGAACTCAATGAGTTTGTTTGTCTTCTCATCTGTCTCGTTGGGGGCATCATCAAGATCTTCCAGGTCATCGGGGGTCACAAGAGGCAAGTTTCCAACACTACCTGCAGTGCTGCCACCACCCAGACTGGCAGAGGAGGAGTTGGAGGTGGAACTGAGTCCTGAGTCCACCACAGGAGATGCCTGCCACTCCCGCAGGAAGTCAGGAGCTTCTGAAGAAACAAGATGTCATTGCATATAAATATGCATGATAAGTATCGTCCCCTACATGAGGTCTTCTTCTTCTTCACTGTTTTATTGTCATCTTTTGTCAGTTTCCCTAAACAGACAGTTCTTCAAGGACAATTTAAACATGTTAAATATAATAGTAGGACATATACAAGCTGAGTATTAATTACTTACGTGACTGTTGGTACTCTGTGTGGTAGCTGGACTTAATAGTGAGAGTCTTGTTGTCTTTGATTTCCCTTGTCAGCATTAGAACTGAGACTATAACCTGGAAGCAGAAACATACGTGTTTCTGGCAGAACTTCTGTCTGTGAGTGTGTAAGAGACTCTTAACTTGGGTTTTTAACACAACATCATGATCCAAAATTAGCCTACACAAGTTAAAGTCTAAGTCTAAGAGTCCCACTCTGACCTGAAAGTTGTTGTTGCAGGAGAGAGCAATGAGGAGGTGGAGAAGAAGACGCTTGCTGTGTTCGTAGACCTCTGGTCTGTAGTGGTCTAGACCTGGTGAAATACATCAAGATCTACTTAAGCAGAAATTATTTTATGATTCTGAAAACAAAAACTGAGCTCTAACTAAGTGTGACGTTATTTACATGTCTGTTGGTTTTCATCCAAGTTAAAATTTTAATATTTTTAAAACAATAAAACACAAGAAGGCTGTTTAAGTTCTTCTCAGTTACTGTCACACAAACAATGGAATCCAGTTTCTCAAATCTGAGAGTCTTTGTGCTACTTTGTGATAAAGACAGTATCTTCAACTTGAGCAGAAAACCTACACAGCTGAGGTTCACTTTCGTGTGTATGTTGGTGTGTAAACACTGATCTGAAAGTTTCATTATGGATCTTATCATTTAAGTTTTTTTAACTTTCCATCACTTAAAGATAAAAACTAAAATATGTACGGTTAGTTCTTACTCTTCCTACAGGTTTCCAACCAGTTCAGATTAAATCTGTGTATGCATTGTTCACCTACCTAAGAAAAGGGCGTGTAGCAGCAAGGGCAGGTGCAAAGCCCAATCTTCCCTCACGCTGTGATCCACCACCATCTCAGTCATAAAGATCACAGCGATGTTGCACCTGAAGACAAACACAGATACAAATCTGGACTGAACTTTAAGCTCACACAGCAAGCACATGACTTTGATTAAAGATTATCTGTTACAGCTTTTATCGTGTTAGTTTTAATCATAAAGGTGGCAAAATAAAAAAAAAACAACTTCTTATTTGAGTCAGTACAGAAAAGAAAACATAGAAGACAGTTCAAGTTTTTTGTTTTTACATTTTAAGAGCTGTGTCAACAGGTGAAAGGAGGAAGTCATTTCCGACAGGTGAATCTGTCACTCAGCAGAAACTGATTTTAAGCTGTCCTGCTACTGGATGCGGTAGCTTTCTTTTGTATTAGAAGATTTTGGAATAAAAAATACTCAAGATAAACAAACTGTTTTCCTCAAAGCTCCACTTTTCAACTCTTTCTCCTGAGGCAGAAGGAGGCGTCTGCGTTTCCTTTTCAGATTACCTTTCTGAAGTTGTTTGACAGGTTTGTATTTACGTCAAGCTGCTGCTCACTATAAGTCACATCAGCTCTGACCCTGTTTTTGTGTGTAATTTCTGTTCTTCTTTCACCGTAAAGCCTTTATAGTGTGTCTGCTACTGTACCTGTGCAGAGGACCTCTAGGTGTGATGGTCTCAGGAAGGTAGTCCACCAGAGGTGCCCAGCAGCCTCCATTAACAGGCATGGGTAACGGGTGAGGACGGTTGGTATCCAGAACACCCAACAGCCATCCAGCGTATGGTGGGAGAGGGTCAGCTGCAGAAAAGACAAAAAACAAAAAAATAGGATAAGATGAAGTGAAGTATAGTAAAGATATAAAATCTGTGGACTGACACTATTTTTATTGTTGTGTCTGTTCTCAGTTGTATTAAAGTCACAAGTATTAATAATAATTTACCTAAAATCTAGACTGTCAGTGTTGTTTTGTGGGTATTCACAAAAACTTATAAAACTTCATAAATTTCAGCTTTTGACATCATATATTATGCTGCATTTATTAAACAGCATGTTTAAGGGGCTTGAATGAAATCATTAAGTCCTTTATATTTGACTAGTCACAGACATACAATTCAGCCTTCCGACCACCAGACTAGATATGTCAGGAGTCTGGCTTCAAATCAAAATAGTCACTAAAAATGACCCAAAACTCTAACCTCAGTGTAACCTTTTAAACCTCAGTGAATTTGACCAAAAGCGCTATCTGTTTGCTGGACAATGACATTTTCAAAATTTGCATTGAATGCCAAAGACTAAATTGCCTGCTCTGTGTGTTCGTATATACACAGTGCAAAGTTTATTCATCAGTTGTCATGGGAACTGAGACAACTTACTCTTTTCGTCCTCGTAGGAGCCTCCGGAGCTGTTGCTATAGCGAGATTCTAGTCTGTTGTGCGCTCTGCAACGGCTGAAATAAATCCAGGACATCAGAGTGAGAAGCAGGATTTTTGTTTTGCGGATTTAATTCTTTTATAAATGTCCAGAGTATCTGACATATTTTAAAAAAATTGTGCAAAATTAAAAGCTTCTTTAGATGCTTCTGACTCATAAATATAAACAACAACAAGTTATTAAAAAGGGGAATGTCCTAATACTAACCGCTCGTCACTGTCCCTGAGCAGCTTGTTCTCGTCAGGGTCGGGTAGATTCTCCTGACCAGCCACCACAGTGTTGCTGCTGGAAGTGGTGCCTGCACAGAAAACAAACAAGACACTTAGATTTTCAGATTAAAAGACCATTTGTGAGATCATATGGCACTAATATAAACCTGTCTGAGAGGTGGAGGCTTTGTTGCTGGCAGCAAAGCGATAAAATGGAGGATTATCGCAGTGTAAAACCACGGGGTTGACTGGGTCAGTCTGCTGCAGCTCAAACAGAAGCTCCTCCATCGTCTGGATGGTGTTGTTGCGACACAAGTAGATCACTACTTTTTTAATCTAAAAAAAATCCACAGAGATTATTAGAAGTCTGACATAATTTACTTTGGATTTATTGTTTTTTATGTATGTAAACATTCCTTTACATTCAGTTTTACATACATAAGGTAGCAGTGTGGTATCACTGCTCACGCCACACAGGCTGATGAGGAACTGCAGGGTGATCCGCAGGTTGTTGCTCCACCTCTCGTTACACACCAGAGCATTCCAGGCGTTTTCAATCTCTGGTCCAGGAACCTCGTCTCCATACTGAAAATTTACAAACAAAAACAAAAGTTAGGAGGCAGAAAACACCCCTCCAGTGATGTATTCCTATGAATGCAACAAACTTCTGACCTTTGCAGTCATAAACATCAGGTTGTTGAGTACCAGAGACGTTGCCTGCAAAGAGCCCCATCCATTTCCCCTCAGACTGGGGGATATGCCCTGTGTCTGACCACAGCTTTCTTCCTCCGGGGTGCAGGGACTTGATGCTGGAGGTAAGAGTCCATTGTCCACCAGCTCTATGTTACTGAGCCAGGGTAGCAGGTAGGACAGCATGATCTGTCTGCCATTGGGATGGGTGGTTGGGAAACGCTGACTCACTTCTATATGACAAAAATAATATCTGGTTATGGCACGCACTGATGCCCATTCAGAGTCCTGAAGAAGCTTTTCCAGTGTTCAATACCTGAAGTTCAATAATTCATAAATAATAGTATTTCAGAGGCTCTAAAGATAAACATTTGAAAAAACAGATTGCTTTATTCTTGCGTGTTTCAGCACCTACACAGACACATACAGTAAAAACAATTTTTAGAGTTTAAACAGGTCACAGAAAGTTGGACTTCACGCGACTCAACAGGCATCTCTTACAGTTTCTCCTAATTTATGTCCCATTTAGGAGATTTTATGATAAAATCGTTAATTCAAAACTGGAAGCGACTGATCTTTTTAGCTTGTCACATCTCCAACCTAAAACACTGTAAACACATAACAGGCATTTCTGCTGCTGTTTCAGAATTTTTGGGATACAGCTAACAGTTTTCTCAGTGTTTGTTTGACACTTAATTTCTACTCTACATTTATTTCTGTCTGTCTCATGGAGAGTTACCCGTTACCATGGAGACCTTTACCCGTCACTGGCAGCAGCTTTAACTTTTTGTTTTCGCTATAAATCTGATGTAGTTTGTACTCCAAAACTAAGGCATTGTGTTTTCCTTTAGATCATTTCTTAAATTAAATCCCAAAGTGTTACTAAGTTTTTTAGAAGAAAGTTGATGTATGTTGGATTTTCAAGCAGTAGCTGCACTGGCACCATTCAACATTTCTCTATATTCAAGCTATCCAATCCTGCTGTTGAAACATTAAAGCCTATGAAACAGAAAATGGTGGGATTTTTATTTACACCGAGGTCAGCATCTGTTCCCAAAATGTACTTGATGTCGCTTAAAGTGACCCGTTTTTAGCATCCAGTAACCTTGCTTTTATTATGGTTCTCACACAAATGCTGATCCACAATATATAAAAGTGTGTATAAACCAGTATGTTAAAGTAGAGAATTTACCTGAGAAAAGAGGCAATGTGAGCTCTGGGTACATGCTGGCAAGCTGGATGGAGAGCTGAGACAGGTTGACGCTGTACAGAGGAGGCAGTGGGCCATGTGTCCCATACAAAATATTCCCAGGTTTCTGCTCCACCATTCGCTTCGAGTATGTACATAATCTGGTCTCCAACACCTGAACAGATATCATTTATATTTACTGTCGTTTTTTTTTTTTTTTCATCTCTCTTTGGAGCTAAAGATTTATTCTCATCCTACCTGCATCAGTTGCATAGAGATTTCATAGATCTCTCTGTTGCTGTCGGAGGCCTTGAACAACACTAAGTTCAGCAACGTCACCAGATCAAAGGGATAATTTCTGATAAAATAAGAGAAAACTGCTGTTAGCTGCATGTGATAATGAAATCGCTCTGTAACAATTACCTAAAATCATACATTATATATACGTAGATCAAAATGATTTTACAGGTTCTAGAAAAAACAGTCTATTAAATGTCTCCTTCATTACTTGCCACTTCTTTTTTCATGTTTAACTTTAGGTTTTCTAACAGAGGAGATCTATGCAGGGCAGATTAGAGCTGACTGAATCCCGACCTGTTGCCACAGACTGTGGCGATGGCCTTGAAGCAGCCAGACGCCAGCTGATGAGACCCTGTGAAGCAGCGATCCACAGCCCAGTTGAACAGATTAATCTGGTCTGGGTTCAGTTCTAAAAGCAGGATGACCACCTCACATCCCAGACGGTGCACCTAATGACAAACATGTTTCCATTAACATACTAACAGGAAATAGTAACAGAGATTGTGTCAGTAGTAGGACCATGAGTCACCCACCCGAATGTCGTGACAGGCCAGAATGTTGTCAAGCCATTTGTAGAGGTAGCCATCAGTAGAGAGACCCACGTTGTCAAAAACCGGACCGCAACACAAAACTGCTGACATGGCCTGAATGACAAAATCTGTATTAATTATAAACATACACTGAAAGGAAAAGAAACAGTCCCTGATGTGGAGAGGAGTTTGAGTCTGCTTAGACGCTGACGCACAAATTTACCAACAATTTTTTTTACGTATCAGCCATCGGTCCTTCCAGCACATACTTTGCTGATTTCTAAACAAGAGCAGTCCTCAGGCAGAGCAGTGCTGCAGCCACCATGTGACTCTAGAACAGTAAGTGGTGCATTATTCTGTGTGTGCTTTCTTAGAAAACACATAACTTTAACAACCAGGAATAATAATATCTTTATATTTTTATTTTTCAGAGCATCTCATCAAAAAACCCATATTGGTTACCTTCAAGCTCTGCTCACCTTAAGAGCACAGTACTGATAACGAGTGATCTGATGGTTGCGATCACTGTAACGGTCAAGAGGAGTGAACATAACACTGAAGGGTCCCGCCCACTGGCTGAAGAGAATGAAGAGATGGTGCCTCAGAGACTGCTGAGGGAAGAGGAAGCGTCTGTTGTGGACTGTAGAGAGAAGACAATCCCACATAGTCATGACATCCTATTTGCATACAAAGTGTGGCGTCATTAGGATGCAAGATGTTTTTTTTTACCAGGAACACACTGGATGAGATTAGCTACCATCCCACTGAAATGAGCTCTGATGTCTTTAAGCACATCCAGTTCTTTCTCATTCTCAGCTTCCAGAAGCATCCGGGTTAGATCCACGTATTCCAGGAATAAAGCACCCAGTGCAAGAGAATCACGCTCCAGAGCACCATTAGTGCTTCAGAGAAAGACAAATGGGGGTTAAAAAAAAGCAGGGTTTGCATATACAGACATACACAAATGTATTAGCATCATTTTTTAATAAAGCAAGAAAAATCTAAAATGGTAACTGAATAAACCCCAAACTGACAAAAATAGTAAACAGAAAATGACTGAAAATCTGACATTTCTAGTTTAACAGAATAATTGTAAAAAACAAACAAATGAAACTGACATGAGAAAAAATGATGGTAATCTGATAATTGTAAAGTGTTTAATCAATTAATTAATTAATTAGCATGACAGGTGCCTTTAAGGTTTTCAACAACTTATTCCAAAAGAGGAGACATGATAGTAGAACGATTGTAAAACTCCATGTAGAAGGGACCCAGGACCTTTTCACTGCAAGGCAACAGCTCTACCAACTGCGCCACCGTGCAGATTGCAATACAGCCACTTAACTTACATACTGCCCCCTATTGGTAATCATATTATGTAGCGGCTGTGCAACAAAAACATGTTACAGTGCATATGACGGTAAAATGGACTATTTAAAGCCGATCTAATGCAGTAATTCTTTACTTATTAGATGATAATGTGTTTAAAGTTGGTCGAATAAAAAAATACTGTCAAATACCTTAAAATCGATATAAATTTGAAAAAAAACGTGAGATGAAAATTTTGCCATACCGCCCAGCCCTATATCAAAACAACAGCCAGTGATTAGTGGGAGAACAGCATGTGACTGCGCTACCTGTCACTAATAACTCCTGCACTGGCCAACAGTTCAAAGATCCTCAGCAGCTGCAGCCTGAGAAGATCCCTCCTCTCTCTGCGCTTCTTGTTCTGAAAGTTGAGAAAGCAGAAAAAGCAGAAACAGGTTGTTCATTTACTGAAAAACACTGAACTCTTACACTAATTTGGTTTGTTTATTTTGGGACAGTTTTACTTTACAGTTATTGAATAGATGGGAGACAATAAAGAGTGTGAAACTCTTCTGCTACCATCGTTTTTTGAATACAGACCCAATCCTGCATTAACAATTTGTTAAACAAAGATGAGATTTTCCCAACTTCACTTAAAGGATTAATAATTTCAGCTTGTTTCTGTGTGTGTGTCACCTCAGGCCGACGCTCCAGAGCCTCCTTCATTAATGGGTGGAGTTCTTCAACCAGCTCTCTGTGAATCACACACAACATTGATCAGCTGATTACTTCTATGAGTTGCTAAAAAAGAGCTATTAAATAATTTTTTCTTGAGAATGAACAAGACTGGTCTTGTTTAAGGGAACAAAAATAACCATTTAGTGCAACCCAAATATTAAATCAGGGAATTTTGTCAGAGCAGAATTTAATGACTTTAATAACAGCAAGACATTATTTTTTTTCTGGGTTAAAAATAGATTATCCATTTTAAATGCATTACCTCCCTAATAGAATGGAATGTCTGTCCTTTCCTCTAAGTATGTACCAGGTATGCAACTTATTCAAGGTATGACAACAATGTGGAGACAAATGGGAGTAAATAATAGATGCAGAAAGCATAAAAACACTAATCAAGCTTATCTTATGTAACAGACAACATCCTGATGAGCACATTATCTGCAATCCAAATGCATTCAGTATTTTTTAATTCCCCGGTGATGTTAAAACAACAGATAAAACACAGAATGACTGCAAATCACAGATTTTTGAACATTCTGTTGTCCAGATTGCTGCATTTACAAAAAAATAATTAATAAACCACTTAAAGCAGTTCCAAAAAACCAATTCAGACCTCCATTAAGACACATTTAAGTTACACTTTTAGAAGATGTGCAAATATAAAACAGTAGGTCAGCATATTTCTGATCATATACCTGAAGACAAGCGCATTTGTGCATCCAAACCCCAACACCAGCGACTCTGTGATCTCTAGACTTTCAGCTCTCATCAGAGGGACGAGCTGCTTTAACAGCCAGGCCACAGATGGAGTGCCGATCACCTTGAACAAACACACAAACATATTAGACAACAGAATCAACCTGAAACACACTTCTATCACACTATCACCATCACTTTTTATTGAGTTCAGCATCTGCTAATAAAACATTTGACAATATCAAATAATAAAGACATACTGTATTTTTGGGAGGTAATTTTTAATTACTGAAAATAGTCAGAGTTTATTTACTAATTTGATGATAAAAAATATGTAGTAACTATTTCTGACAAAGGATGTGCTCTGTTTTATTGTTTGTTACATATCTCTGAGTTATAATAATAGATGCTGAACATGCGTGACAACCAGTTTTATGAATCACTATCTCTGTGATCTCTAAGTCTTTTCATACTGGGGATGTCTCTCTTATCACAAACACCCACCTTGTTGTCGTAAGTGACGCTACCATCGGGTGTGGTGGCGGTGATTTCAGGAGTGGAAGCTCGGAGGTGACCCGGCGACATGATGCTCGGCTTGGCCACACCCAGGCACAGGATCAGATAATTACGCCATAGTGACATGTAGCTGTCGCTGGAGCCTGCTGTGCTGGTCTTCTTTGCATTCACCGGACTGCTGCGGAAAGACAGGTGTGGGTGAAAAGATGTTTTTCACTATAGTATTATTATTATTATCAATACTAAACTTTTTTTTTTTTGCATTTAATGTTTTTTAATTCATGAGTTCTTGTACTTGGGGTCAACCAGGGGCAGCAGCAGCTGCAGCCGTGTGAAGACGTATGGCCAAGCGTATCCCAGAGCGGTGGAGCAGTGTTTGGGTAGGTGCTCCTGTCGCAGAAAGATGTGCAGACACAGGACCCACGGGTCCTTCACACACTGCGCGAAGATCCAGACATGGCTTGGGCTCTTCACATCATACGAACTGCTCACCAGCCGAGCAGTCCACTCCACCAGCCACTGAAGGTCAACATGGTGGCTGAGTGGCAGCGTGGACTGAAACAAGGAGGGAATTTAAACGCACGGCAAAAAAAATCAATAAGTAATATTGTGTCATATTGGATCTGGTTTATTATCTTATTCTACACTCACAGAGTCAGAAACAGCTATGTGAACAAAGCTGTCCATTACAGATGGGCTCAGCTGGTCCATGACCTCTATCATGGGTTTGTCATCGTCCTGCAGGGTGTGACATTCACATAATCAGCTATTTTTATAACAGCGTGACACAATGTGAACGAAGTCACAGGTTTCATATGCTGCATCTCTAATCTCATCTCCTTCCATCTAGTTTCCACATTCTCTCGCACTCTTTTCTTAACACTGTTGTTTCTGATTCCAAAAAGATGACTGATTGCATCAGTTTGTTTCTTCGATTGAGACGTGAGCTTCCTAAAACCTACCTCAGCGTGTCCCAGAGCTGTGAAGAGGCAACGTATTTCTCTTAACACGCCGACTGCCAGCTTCCGTGTGCTGATCTGACAGGAGCAGAGTAGCAGCAGAGCCAGGCCCTCTACAGCATGGAGCACTGAACAGTGAGGGCTTCGCTCTGGCATTCGGGGGCTGGTCTGATTAACACGGGAGACAAAGAATGAGAAGGTTTAGACCAGGATCTTAATGACGGACTTAATGAAACTTACTAATAATTTGCAGAAAGGTAAAAAGCTGAGTCAGCTCTGAAATACTGGACATTTACTGGTTTATCTACCAACACTAACCTCAGCTCCACCTCTCATCTTCCCCTGGAGCTGCAGAGCTAACCTCCACTGTCCGAGCAGCTGGAGGAGGAGCTTCACGGATGCATCCTGCAGACCCTGATGAGTGTCTTGAACCTAGCGGAGTGTGACCAAGGACATGTTTAGAAGCTTTTAGATGTTAGCATAAAAAATGTGCAGGAAAAGAGGCTCTGTCTTTAACAGTTTACCAGATGTAGATTGCACCAGCAACATTGACTTTTTTTAGATTAGAAATCAAAGAAAATTTCGAACCATTTTATAAATTATATATGCACTCATGATTCCCTGTTACAACCATAAAGGACATCTGTCAGGCTAAAATGCTAACTGATACTGTCCCACTGCTGTCTCCCTGTGTCTGGGACATTGCAGCTGTTGGACTATTAAAACCAAATAAAGTATTAACTGTCAATTAATTTAACACTATAATACTAAATGTAGACCTGTATTTGTTTCATCCATGGACTAAACACACTTTTATAGAAGGTTGGTGGTTGTACTGTACCTCACGCAAAAGGAAATGTGTGTAACCAAACAAAACATCTTCCCTCCAGTCGGAGAAGTCAAGTAATAAGCTCTGCAGGGAATTCTGGGAAATGAGACGGAGCTCATCGTCCATGTGCACCGTAAGACTGCGGAACACAAAAAACATCCAATCAGATGTATTCATATGATTTACAACTCAGTTTTACTTTTTCATAAGATGTTGAAATGAGTAAAAGTAGTCTGTGAGAGTTTAACAGGCTTGAAACGTACCGTGAAAGTAAATCAATGAGTTCTGGTTTGGACATGCTATCAGGGAGAATACGGGGAATAGCAGCCACACAAGTCCTGAACAGGTCGATTTTAGGTTTCCTTTCTCCACTAACAAATACATAAAGGCACATTAGGAAAAACTTGTAAACATCAATAACGCATTAATACAATTAATACATACGTGATCATGTCTTCTGGTTCTTTATTGAGCATCTGGACGCTGGTGAGCATCATACAACGACCCACTTCCTTGTCTAAGTGTCTGAGGATGTTGTCCAGAGACTTACGCACCTGGGAGTAGTACAGAGACATGCCTGCAGAGAGTCGATGAAGATAAATCACAGAGCTGGAGACAACATTTCAATTAGAACATTGCAAATGCCTCCAGACAGACTCAGACCTATTAGTTTGGCTTCTTCTTCAGTAAGCGTCTTGCTGAGATAGGTTTTCTTCTTCTTCAGTGAGTTTCCAGAGGGAAGAGTTGCTCCTGTGTTGGGCATAGGAGGCTCGCCATCCTTCTGTTGCAGAGCATCTGCTATCACCAGGAATGCTCGCAAGCCGATGTTCATACGCTGAAGGACAGAACGAGCAAACTCATGTTTATCAACAGGAAGCTGGTAGATGAAACTAAGTAAAGTCTCTCTGGAGTTAAAAAGAACTAAATACTATCATACTGAAGTACTAAAATACCGAACACGACAAGCTAAAAAGGAAAGCAGGAATACTTCTTGCAATTAACTTAAATGATCTGACATGATCTTTAACTCTAAATGCTGACTGGAACGCCAGGTGACACAAACGGTCAGATTTCTACGTGACAGTGTGAATGAATGCCTGTCTCTGGTTTCTTTACCTCTGGGTTGAGACTGAAGGCTTTGGCAGGTTTCCCAACGCTTAACAAGTCAAATATGATCTCCTTCATGGCAAAATCCAGCCTCTCCTAAAAGAAAACACGACGGTGTTACAGGATTTCAGAGGTAACTTATTGTGAGGCAGAAGGAACATCTACTGCTCTCAATGGTGCACTTTTATCACATTTTTTTTTTTTTTTTTTTTACAAAATCTTTCAAACACATGATAGTTATGCAAGTACGTATTTGAGTTTCAGTTTCAGGAACTGCAAAGCTTTAAACCCACAGCTATGAGGTGAAAAATAATCAACTCCTTGCAAGAACTGTTAGTCAATGCTATAAGTATAATTACAAATTAGATTTTGAATCGTTTTTCTAACTTTATTAAGTTGCATGGCAGCAAGTGCTTGCTTGTACTTATGTACAGTGGGGCAAAAAAGTATTTAGTCAGCCACCAATTGTGTAAGTTCTCCCACTTAAAAAGATCAGAGAGGCCTGTAATTTTCATCATAGGTATACCTCAACTATGAGAGACAAAATGAGGAAAAAAAATCCAGAAAATCACATTGTCTGATTTTTAAAGAATTTATTTGCAAATTATGGTGGAAAATAAGTATTTGGTCACCTACAAACAAGTAAGATTTCTGGCTTTCACAGACCTGTAACTTCTTTAAGAGGCTCCTCGGTCCTCCACTTGTTACCTGTATTAATGGCACCTGTGTGAACTCGTTATCAGTATAAAAGACACCTGTCCACAACCTCAAACAGTCACGCTCCAAACTCCACTATGGCCAAGACCAAAGAGCTGTCAAAGGACACCAGAAACAAAATTGTAGACCTTCACCAGGCTGGGAAGACTGAATCTGCAATAGGTAAGCAGCTTGGTGTGAAGAAATCAACTGTGGGAGCAATTATTAGAAAATGGAAGACATACAAGACCACTGATAATCTCCCTCGATCTGGGGCTCCACGCAAGATCTCACCCCGTGGGGTCAAAATGATCACAAGAACGGTGAGCAAAAATCCCAGAACCACACGGAGGGACCTAGTGAATGACCTGCAGAGAGCTGGGACCAAAGTAACAAAGGCTACCATCAGTAACACACTACGCCGCCAGGGACTCAAATCCTGCAGTGCCAGACGTGTCCCCCTGCTGAAGCCAGGACACGTCCAGGCCCGTCTGCGGTTTGCTAGAGAGCATTTGGATGATCCAGAAGAGGATTGGGAGAACATCATATGGTCAGATGAAACCAAAATAGAACTTTTTGGTAGAAACTCAACTTGTCGTGTTTGGAGGGGAAAGAATGCTGAGTTGGATCCAAAGAACACCATACCTACTGTAAAGCATGGGGGTGGAAACATCATGCTTTGGGGCTGTTTTTCTGCAAGGGGACCAGGACGACTGATCCGTGTAAAGGAAAGAATGAATGGGGCCATGTATCGTAAGATTTTGAGTGAAAACCTCCTTCCATCAGCAAGGGCATTGAAAATGAGACGTGGCTGGGTCTTTCAGCATGACAATGATCCCAAACACACCGCCCGGGCAACGAAGGAGTGGCTTCGTAAGAAGCATTTCAAGGTCCTGGAGTGGCCTAGCCAGTCTCCAGATCTCAACCCCATAGAAAATCTCTGGAGGGAGTTGAAAGTCCGTGTTGCCCAGCGTCAGCCCCAAAACATCACTGCTCTAGAGGAGATCTGCATGGAGGAATGGGCCAAAATACCAGCAACAGTGTGTAAAAACCTTGTGAAGACTTACAGAAAACGTTTGAGCTCTGTCATTGCCAACAAAGGCTATATAACAAAGTATTGAGATTAACTTTTGTTATTGACCAAATACTTATTTTCCACCATAATTTGCAAATAAATTCTTTAAAAATCAGACAATGTGATTTTCTGGATTTTTTTTCCTCATTTTGTCTCTCATAGTTGAGGTATACCTATGATGAAAATTACAGGCCTCTCTGATCTTTTTAAGTGGGAGAACTTACACAATTGGTGGCTGACTAAATACTTTTTTGCCCCACTGTATGTTAGTTTATTCTAGTCAAGTTATTTGTTTCTAGTCTAGTCTGTAGTTTAAGTTTAGTTTGTTCTTCAATCTGCTGCTGCCTTCCTGCATTTTGGCTCCAACACCACAGTCCTGCTCCAGGTTTACCAGTTTATCACTTTTATATTACAAAAGAAAGTTACATGAAATAAATCAGACAACATGAGAGCCCCCAAATCTCACAACCCTACACATCTGAATACGTTTTTCATACACACCTGAGCAATAAACTGGATGATTTTAACAAAAATATTAAGTGGCATGTCTCTGGGTACAACGCTACGACTCCCTTTGGGAAACAACGTGGAGGTGATGGACGTCAGACGGCTAAAGGAGGACGAGAAGAACATTATATAACTCTGAATAAAAACGAGAATTATAAGAAACAAGCATAATTATTCAACAAAAGCTCAGAGTTGCTTTTCCTAAACTTGAGCTGTACATTCAAAATAAATATATTTTTTTTGTTTACAAAGAATGTATTTAAATGTGACTGATACCTTTGAGTTGCTGTGTTGCTCTCACACTTTATTCTGATCATGTAAACCCACAGCAGGCGGTAAAGGGATTCTAGTGCCACACGGGCCATCTTGGGGTCTTTGTTCTGTACTCAAAAAAAAGAACCATCTATTATCTTGTAGATGATTTTACAACTAATTCTTCTTCAAAATAAAATTATTTTCAAAGCTAACAGATGAGTAGGGCAGAAAGTTACTGTTCAATTTATATAGTTCAGTGTGCAAAGAGTAAAAAAAAAGAGAAAAATGCATTAGTTCTTGCATTTGTACTGTACAGAGAGAAAAGCTGACCTTGAGGTTCGACAGGCAGTTGTTTAGGAAAACGTGCCACCGGCTGAGGAAGAACTGCTTCTGACTGACGCACAGCAGACACGTCACCAGAGGGTACAGAGCCTGGAGAGGACAGAGACATCAGAAGAGAAAAGAAATCTAAACATCAAAGGTCATTATTCATCCAAAGTACAGCAGACGGGAATATCTTCCTCCTTGTCCCCAGTTTCCTAAGCGGATGATTAAAGTGTAAACACAAAATGTTTTTTATGAAACAAAAACCAGCCTGAATATGACGCCTGAGCTATTTATCATTCCACTGATATAATTATACACGCGGTAAAAAGTAGAAATTATATGTACTAAAATGAGTCTGTCTAGTTTGTAGAGCAGTTAGTTTGAGATCTGTTTCATGTCAATCCTTAACAAGAACGCTTTGTGAATGATCCATGTCATTATTTGTAAATGTTAGTTTTGAAAAGTACATGAGATTCCTGGCACTCCTTATCGTGCTGTTATCTGTCTCGCTCATTTTATTACCTCCTCTCACTCAGGAATGTCAAAGCAAAACAATTAAGGAAATACACCCCATTTCTGTCATTTCTCTCGTCCATTCAGCTCCGTCTGACACGGCAGGTACTTGAGTGCATGGCTGCCTCCCGATGATTTGGAAAAAGTGTACAGAACACACCAAAAAAAATAAATGTATTGTATGAAGAGGTGTGTTAGGGCTCGGTTTGGCAGTATTTGGAGAATCTGTTGAAAGAAGTGTGCGTACCAGCATAGTGACGTGTCTGCAGCCCTGAGGACACGAGTGTCTAGCAGAGCAGCAGGAACAACCCCAACACATTTCTAAAATAACACATCAGCAGAAACCAGCAATAATGCAGCTTAGTAGCAAATGTCAAATACCTGTAAAATACATTCCATAGGTGGGAATAACTAACACTGAACCATTTTTAATTCCCTCCTAATATTTAACAAGAAGCTCTCTCTGATTTTAACACAAGTCTTAAAAAGAAGTTTTGGATCTGATTCCTTTTTTGGAAAGAAAGATTAAACATATCAGTATTTGGCTAAAGTGTGTGATTCCCTGGAATTCCCAGGTACCTTGATTTGGAAACAGGAGTCAGGTATTTTTAATTTATGTGACATCACATGGAAACGAGGAATTGTTTGTCTCTGTTACATTTACATTTTGTCATTTAAATGTTTTTATAGTTTTTTGCCATTTTGAAGCATAAATAATTTTGAGTTCTGTTGTAGTTTCTGTTTGTTTCCCTGTTTTCTACTTTCTAACCCTTCTATCCGTTCTCCTTATTCCATCTCCTTACAAATCTACTTCTCATCTTTTACTCAGCTCACCTGTGTTCCAAGCTACAAGGAAAAAAAATATCCTCTGGGTTTCTTGAGGAGATTCGGCTCAACTGGTTCTAACACTGTGGTGCTGATATTAATTCTCATTAAGCTGCAGCTCAGTGTAAATCAAACATAACAGTGTGACAGTAGCGTTACACGGTGGCATGTTGACAAACATGATCGCTAATCCAAAAACCTTACTGGCTCTGAAGCAGACTAGATATTTTTCATTTCTACAAAATACTATCATGTAAGAATTAAACATTATTTAATTGAGTATTATTGACAAATTAAAAGCCTTAATTATCTAAAAAATGTACTTCATAAAGTTTAGTGAGGTAGAGTCTTTTGAGATACAACAAGTCTTTTTTGGTAATCTTTCACTGGTAGTGGGGTTAAAACTTAACTATTCACTGCTGCTAAACAGAGTAGCTTTCGTGCATTGTTGAATTTTGGACATTAGTAGAGAGCTGCTTTAAATCTAATGCACTGATTCCTCTACCTGTAGCCAAATAATACCCATCTGGCACTGCTTTAGGAACTCTGACTGCAGCATCCTGCACTTCTTTAATCTCTCACGTAGAGAGATAAAAGCCCACATGTTGGAGAGTTACAGTAAGTGCTTTTACCAATTGTTGATAATGGGTAGGAAATGAAGAGAGATGACCAAAGGATGAAACAGAATCAGGTGGGAAAAGAAAAAAAAGCTACCAGTGAGTGCTTCTTCCTGGAGGAAAGGTCCAGAGTGGTATCGTACAAACTCTCCACAAAATTTCGCAGACACGGAACGTTCACTTCATTCTTCACAGTCTGGGAGAGAGTAGATAACGCAGAGTATGAGTTAACTTAAGAAAAAGGATTCAACAGAATGCAGTATATTTTTTACTAATGCAAAAACTTTTCATGCTAAAAATTCCCACACAGTAGCTCCTGAATATCAAAACTATAGATTGCATTATGCTGTGAAAGATTTTTTCATTCAAAAGTCAAATAAATCCTTTTAATATGAAGGTGAATTTGTGTGAAAGATAAACAATAATGGACTTACAGCAGCAACAGGTACGAGTATTTCCACAAAGAGTCCAGCTAATGAGTGCTTAATGTCTTTATCCTTCACTTCCAAGAAATATTGTGCACACTCCTACAGACAGAAAGATGTATGGCATCAGAGGCAGCAACTGGAACATAATAACTGTCAACATGCGAGGTCACTGGGTCAAACCCCTGCTGCACTATGATGAGAGGAAATGAGAAACATTCAACCCAATTACCATCAAAGACAAACAAGCAGGGCGCTTGACCTGAAATTACGTCACTGGATTCTAAGTCTGTACGAGACAGCTTCCAGATGTCAATGAAAGCACGACATCTGTACTGTATCATACTGTCTAAATAAAGGTACCTAAATGAGTTCAAATCACCTGCATGAACTGGAAGGAAGCCTCAAAATCCTCCACTGGGTACATTTTGATACGAAAAAACTTGAGGCCCATGATGAGGCTGATGGTGGACTGGATGACGTACGGGTTCTGCTCTTTCTGCTTCAGCTCCTTCAGCTCGGAGATGAACTTCTTCCTCACGGCTGGGAACCTGCCGAAAAAAAAAAAAATGGCAATCAGATGTGAGTGATTCTATTCTCTGGAGTTTTAGTAAACAGTGCTAATCTCAGTGTTTGGCTGTGTGGTGTCACAGAAAAAAACACGTTTTCAAGTTTATTTACTAATATTTGTACAGACTTACTCTGTGTGTTTGATAGGGAATGAGTGTTAGTGCTTGTGTGTAAGTGTGTGTGTGTGTGTGTTGTGTATCCTCATGATCCAGATACATTTTACTAACAGCATTCTGCAGGCCTAAATTTGGAAAGGCATCTGGAGGGGTGATGTAGGGGAAAGAGAGCATGTGCTTTCTGCACTCAGATGTTTCACACAGCTGATCTCTTCAGTAAGTGGAAAAGTTATCTGTCTTGTATCAACGCAGGAAAACATGAAGCAAAGAGGAGAAAATTTAGAAAAAAAGAGTTGTTTGTAAGCTTGTGTATGTGTCGGGGTTGTGGTTTTTGTTTTGGAATGGTTGTTTATTTTGTGAGGTGTTTACCCGGAGATCACCTGTGGTTTTATCTCTGTAAGCTTCTGAGTTTCTTGTCCCCCGTGTTGCCTGTTAGGTATCTTTCTGTGCTTTCATTTTTTTAAGCCTTTCATGTTTCCTGTTCACTGTGTATTATTTTGTAACATGCATTGTTTCCTGTTTTATTTTTTAGTATTCTGTGCTTCCTGTTTTCCCCCTATTTCTTGTGGTGTACTTGACTCCCTCCTCATCTGTTCCTTTTTAGTAATTACTTCTCCTTTACTCTGTGTGTTTTGTGTGTGTGTGTGCGTGCATGTGTGTAAAACTCTTATGTTTTCAGTTCTTGGTTGGTGTATTATCAACCTTATCTCCAGTGTTTCTCAAACATTTTGTGAGTACTTGTTTTGCTGCCTCGTCAGCCTTTTTGTTTACATTTAAAAAAAGTGTTTAATTTTATTCCTGCATCCGTGTGCCTCCTGAGTTTTCCTGCACCTTGGATACAGCCTATAAACCATCAAACATGACAGTATGTCAGGCTTGTTACAGACTCTGGAACAACAATAACGCTGAAATCGATGTGAAATCTTAATTAAGAATCTTAATGAAGTAGAAAACTCATCAGCTGAAAGGGAGAGAGTCTTTATTGATGAAAATAGACCTAAAAGTGACTTTAATCCCTTTTTATTATTTAATAAAATAATGATTGTGTTAAATTACATTACTGACCCCCCCACTACCCACTAATAACCTTCTGCAAAATGGGAACAGTGTTCATCTTTCATCATGCACAACATTACACAGTTGGAGGACCATCGTTCAGAGAGCCATTATCCTTTTGCACACAAACACATATATTTCTGAACACGTAAACACACAGGGAGATTAGCAGACTGCAAAGAATGACCGTCATTACGACATTACATTCCTCACTTGTGGAAAGGACAGTGTTTGTTACAGCTGTAAACCAGGTCAGACGGGGGGCAGGTAGCTACTCTAATTACAGCTTTCATTTTCTAAACAGATAAATAAGTCCACGGTTTCAACATGACCTGGATTATCAGACAGGACAGCACACAAACCTTATGTCAACATGGAACAGTACCTTGACTGAGCGACGACTCCCACCACCTCAGCATATAGGTCAGCCACTATGTGCATGTTACCGGTGTTGGGACCCAAATACCTAAAAAAGTAAAGATGATCATCAGTATAAGTGAAAAACCATATACAGTGCTGGGCAGCATTGTGATACCACCACCAGACCTACAAAATAAAAGCCTTAAGTTTTACTATGTGCCTATACTTTTCAGTTCTTTGTGACTTACCCCTCCTTGTATTTGAAGTGCTTGAATGCAAGATTGACAACTTCTTGGATGAGTCCATCTAAAAGAGGATGTAAGGGGATCTGGAGTGGTTTAAAAAAATTAAGTGTTATTATTTATATATATATATATATATATATATATATATATATATATATATATATATGTAATCTCTAGTAATATATCCTACAACTGAAGACCGTTCTTCTGTTCTCAATCTGATCAGAGCAGTGTATTTTCTTAGAAACATCATGACACTGAGATTATAACATGGCATGACACAATACAAAAGTAAATTGCCGTTTGTCTCAAGCATAATTTACTGCATCAACCAGTCGAGCCAGTTAATCTGCTGGTTACAACCATGTCATACTTTCTGTGTCACATATACTAAGCTACAAACATCTAGTGTTTTTCTGTGGCTCCGTTCTTCTTTATTTTATTTGCATTTTTAAACACTTACTGTTGCCTATGAGATCAGGTCAAACTGTGAAAACTGTTTATTTACTTTATATTGAGTTCAGTTTGTGCCACATTCACTGACAAACAGGTCCAATCCAAACAGAATAGGTTTGAAAAGTTCCTACATTAAGGTAGGATGACTGCAACATACCTTTGTGTGAGATAAAGTTAAAGAAAAAAGAAAAAAAAAAAGTGATGCACTTTTTTTCCTGGAAATCTGAACTGAAATAAATGCGGTTTTGAAAACGAGGTTTATTTTTTAAGTTTTACAAAGTAGTTTCTTTTCAGAGTTTTGAAGAAATCAAAATAAATGTTATCAAGCAGAAAATGAGACATATTCTGAAACATGTGCTTTAAAAGTAAAAAAGGAAATAAGCAGTGTTTGAGTACTCAATACTTGGAAAATCTGCCTCACCTGTTTCAAAACTTCTATGAGGACTAGAGAAAAGATGAAGTCTATCGCCAGATCCCTCCGCTCCAGTAAGTAGTCCTTCTGTTGTTCATCACTGAGACACAAAGTCACACAATAGGAGCCACATAAATGGACATTAATGTTCACGTTTGCTCTAATGGTGCTGATTCTGTCAGAGATCTCTGTGAAATCTCCTGTATGTGCTTCACTTGTTCCTGTTTCTGAGTCTGTTTGGCGTAAAAAAAACTTTACAATTTTACTAAAATAATAAATTAGTATTACAAACTACCTGATGCACAATCCAGTGAGATGTTTCACATTCAGGAAATATGCTCTATTTAAAGATTTACTAAATTTAAACCAGATTATTTTAGGTCAGCGAACTGAGAAAACAAGCAAAGTCTAAGGAGCTTATTTTTATTGCTCATTAAAAATAAAAATCCAGATAAATCCAAATCACTCTCTCCACAATAAATAGAACTCTTTATTTGTGTGGGATAGTCTCTACAAGATCAGTAAAAATACACTCTAATGTGTTTCAGATTTCCAGTGGGAGTAAAAAATATATATATAAAAAAAGAGATTTGAACACCAACATCTCAGTTTTGAGCGATTTTTCCTTCTTTCCATAGTTTTTTTTTATCCTGAACTCCTTTAACTTAAATAAAACTTGCTTAATCATGTTTTTATGACCAAATTTACATCAAATGTCTCCTTGTGAGACAATTAAAGGATTATTCTATTATTAGTAAATAAAAACTAACTGATACAATGCAGGAACATCTAAATGTATTATGTGTGGCAATTTCTTAGTGTTTTCTCACAGTTGTATTTTTTACTTTAACAGAAAATGTGTCACCCACGCTGATTCTTATTCAAGTGCACGACAAAGCAAGGTGCAAACATTAGCACTAAACTGAGTGTGTGGGCTGCTTGTGTTCTCTCACTTTTTGGATTTAGTGTTGGCTCTGGGTCGGTACTCGTGAGACTCATCTTCAAGGCCGTTCTGTCTCTTGTACCAGTCGAAAAGTGTCTTCAAGATGGACGGCAGGCAGTACTCTGCTAGAGAGCTCATAGTGCTGATCAGCTGAAAGAGACAAGCAGAGCGTCAGATGTTTATAGCAACTTTCTACAAAACAAGCTAGGGAGTATTAGCTTGGGTTTAGGTAACAAAAAAAGGAGCTGATGATACATGTATGTGAGGAGCACACACCTGGTCGAACTGTGAGTCTTCTCCTCTCTGCAAAGATTTGTTAAGTGGCTTTTCCTGTAAGAAATAAGCACATGAGAGGAAAAGAAATTGTGTTAGATATGGGACATTTTATTTAGGAACAGTGTTGCAGGAACATTACAACTCCGGTGCAAAAATAATGTCCCTACATTCTATGTTAAATACAAAGATCTCAAACACAAGGAAATAAACTAACTACAAAATATGAAGTGATTTTTTTCTGTCCAGTTGGTTTGTTTGTTTTTGTTAGAAAGATGAAACGATGAGGTTTCAGTTTACTCATAAAACATGAAAATATGCAAGTCAGTGAATTCAATTTATTGACATTCACATTTTATTTTGAAATGAAAAATGTGTTTGAGTAACTCACTGGATTTGTGCCAGCTCACAAAATATCCCTGTGAGATTTAAACTTAAGGTTAATGTGTCTGTTGGTTGTTTCCATCTCAGAGGAAACTGGTCTTAGTTCAGTTATAATGCTGAATGTTGACAGAAGAGATGGGTTCAGTCTGAATCAGCTTGGAACCTGATGACGGCTCTATGCAGAGTTAACGGTGAAGTCATAAAATTCCCAATCAGATAAACAAGATAAACAGTCACTGATTCTGTAACCTGAGAGGAACAGACCTGAAAATCCACACCAGCTCACTCACCAGAGGCTCAGCCATGATGATGCGAATCTTGCGTTCGGAGAGCAAGGTGAAGTTGGCGAACAGGCTTTTGAGGACGAACTCGCCCGGCTTGCTCTCGAGGTCGACGTTGATGGGTGCCATGACGACGGGTCCCTTCCTTTCTCCCAACGTCTCGTTGGGTGGGGGTATCAGTGGCTTCACTGGAGAGGCTGACAAAAACAAAGAACAGCTTGTAAAATATTTTCATTGTGTTCTTACTTTTAATTGGGCTTGCGTACACATCTGGACAAACATCTGTGGGTTTTACGACATATATTCATTTTTTTGATGGCGCAGACAAGACACGCATTCTTAAGTCTCTAGCTTTGCTGATCAAATAAAATCATCGTGTAATTGTGCAATTTCTACAGCTAACCGTCTTTCAGCCATGAGTTAACCGTGCTGTGTAAATCTGACTGATAAAATACTCCATGGTGAATGACTAGACGCACAAGTCGTATATTTGGCAACATGTGCATACTCGCACTGAAGTCTGTGTTTTCACTCCCAGTCATTACATCACCTGAGAGACTGGACACTTACATCATACAGGATGTGATCATAAACAGACAGAGGTTGGTGTGAGGAGATGCTTCCTGGCGCACATATTAAAGAACACCAACATTTTCTTCAATTTAACTGGCGACCTATTTTAAAGATTCATACCACAGCACACAATTTGTTGCTGACCAATCTTCAAGTCCATCAACGCTAGGGAGTAGAACTTTGAGAAATCCCCTCTGAATTAATGACGTTACATCTAATTGATCTTCCACAACTCAGTGGAGAGGTGAGAACTAATTCCTGGAAAGTACAGGCCTCAAACAACAATCTCTTTGAATGAAACTTGAGTCCTCACATGATGCAAACGTGGGTGCATATGAATACACGCCAGTGCAGGCTTACCAAGACCCTTGATGAAGCTGATGACACTTGCCCTGCTCCATTTAGTTGGGACTTCCATGATGCAAAACAACAAAAATGAGAAGCTACAGTCTATTAAATGAAAGGAAACTGTATAAAGGTGGAATGAGACCTTACAGGAACAAGAAGACAGCATCCATGGATTTCCTGCAAGAGCACATTTTCCTTTATTATTCAATTACTTCACTGTACCAGGATCACATTAATGCCTGGATTTGGCACTTGGCCAGTTTAACCAAAGCTAAATATATGAAGCACCATCCTGGAAAAAAAAAAGACCTTTGCCAAAATAAAAAGTCTTGCTTTAGACGAGTGAGAAGGAGTTCACAAATACAGCATTGCGGCTTTGTATCAAATACCATCCGAATAAAGCGGGAAGATGTTTTATCCAGACTGAAGGAGCCATAACCAGATCCAAAGTGCCCACATGAAGACTGCTTGGTGCCACAGAGCTGAAAAAGTTGTAGTCACAGAAAAAGAGAAGGTGTAAGAAAATCCTTATTCTGTCGTGGGTAAACTCTACCAATAAGAGATCCAGAGTTTTTTCACTTTCAGCAAAAGTTTGAGGAGATCCCAATCTGCGCAGGGCCCCATGTCTGACAGCCATATGAGCTTACAGGTCAACTCTCAATTTCTACTTCGGCCTCTGCTCCGCCTCCCAGCTGACACCCCCTTCTTTGTACAGTAGCTCCCGTGACCTTGGAATCCTTCAAGCCCATTGGAAAGAAGTACTGAGATAAAGTGATTCTTTGAAAGAAGTTATGCAGCTGTCTTTAAGCTGTCAGTAGCAGTTAAGGAAACTCTGCTCCTTGTAGAGGTTTGACCAGAAGAGTTGGGCTGGAATTTCAACACTGTTCCGAGACAGAGTCGGGGGGAGGAGGGAGGTGCTATATATAAACTGCTGGCGGTCACTCTCTTACATACCCGCCACTCCCACTGACCCCTACTCATACAGAACAGCACACACACATAAAGAAATACACACAGATGAAGAAAAGATATGTAATAAGTGGTAAATATCAGAGACACTTCAAGTCAACTTTTTTTAAACACACAGTAAGAGTGAATTTTACTGTCTGCGCTGTACAACCATGTGTTTGAGCCTCGTCCAGAGAGGGAAGAGGTGCGAGCGGAAAGACAGATGCACCAGGGGCACTTCCTGGGACCTTTGTATGATTCAGCATTTTAGGAGATGATTCAACACGAATCCTGTATGTTCGGTCAATAACTTGAATGACATTTTACAGCATAAATTTAACCTGAGGTACAATGTAGACAGGACGGAGGCAAAGTATGATGCTAAACCAGGACAGTGGATGTTGTTTTTTTTTAGTTCAGGTCAAAGAATATTCGATTTCGGTTGGCCATGCTGAAGCAACGAACAGTGGCTAATGCAGATTGTTACACAGAATGATGAGATGATTCATCAACAAGCTTTCAAGGAGTTTTTATTGACTTTTGAAACAGAAGATTTATCCTCTGGATGTTTTTTGAGAACTTGCTGGCAGTTCCTAGGTAACACAGATTGAATTAGTCACTTCTAATGGAGCAGACAGCAACAACAGAAACAGACTAAGACACAGTCAGACCTGAATGTTGTCAGATGAGGCAGCTGTCACCATGTCTGCTGTGAACGTTTTAAATGTTGTTTCTTACTTAACGCTTAAAGTTTAAAAGTAAGTTTGAAATACTTCAAAGCTTTTTCCAGTTTCATGGCTTTTTTTTTCCACATCGTATATCACGTCACAACACAATCCCTAACATTTTTATAGTTTCTAACTGCTGCCCTGAAAACTACGTCCACACATTGAAAATAAATGACAGAATGAAAACTTGCAGCATCTTGTTGATGCTGAACATCAACACAGTGCAGCATCAAAACATCTGTCTGGTTGAAATCTGCATCGTCTCCATCAACAAGAAAACAACTCGGGGCACAGTGACAAACTGCAGGCTGTGTGATGATGAGCTCCAGCAGGGCAGTAAGACAGAAATGCTTTTGGCTTATTGTAACGCCTCAGATTCAGGAACCTGCCACTGTAAGAACACAGTGTCCAGCTGGAAACGAAGAGGATGTTCCTCAGAGGGAGATTCAAGTTGGTTTAGTTAACAGTAGCAAGTAGCAAAAGTCTGGATTTACCTCAACTGTTTTAGAGAGAGAAACCTTTAGTGAGCTACAAAGATCATACTAAAGTCAAATATCTTTCACAAACTGTGACGTATAATTCATTTAGGAAACTGCTGAGTAGTGCATTTTACCTTCAACCTCTAAAGCAGCTGTCTAGCGCTCAACTACGGGGCATGACTTTTTTTCCATTACGTAATATTGACAAGCATTGACAGAGTAGATCATTTTTATACGCTGCATGTTCATCTGTCTCCCGCATCCTAACACATAAAAACAAGGGCTTGTCATTGAACTCAAGGATCCACTAACAACAACAACTTTCATAGGATAGCTGTACTCACTGCCTCCTAAAGACTTGAGCAGAGACTTGAGGCTGATGTCAAAGAAGCCTGAATCTTGCTGGCTGGTCGCCATGGCTGCAGAGGCTAGGTCGCCACGGTGACAGACAGCAGAGAGGGGACAGGATGGCAGGATGAGGCGGTGAAGACGGAGCAAGTGAAAGGAAAAGGAGACTATTCAGAGAGGCAGGAAGAGAAAGGGAGAGTGATGCAGGTGGGCAGCGAGAGCTGCGGATGTTGCGGCTGTCTGCTGCTGAGTGTGTGCGTGTAAAAGTGTGTGTCAGAGAAAAACAGTGCACTCAGCCTTTCCTGAGCTCTGTGTTGCTATTTTGCTGGCTAATACCCCCCATCCTCTGTCTGTTTTGTCCTCTCAGGACACACAGATGGGAGATGCAAGCGAGTGGCCAATCCTCTTAGAGGAACGAGGACAAGAGGGAGGTAGTTAGAGGACAATACACAGCCAATGGTACTGAAAGGGAGGGAGGATTGAAAGCACAAGACGGAAAAATGGGAACAAGAATTCCTACACGAGGAAAGAGATTCAGTAAACAGGATATAGTCTGATCTAACAGTATACCAACAATAACACTGTGTGGAATAAAGATGCTGTAGGCTTTATCAACCAATCAGAGACAAGAGAAACAGTAACTGGCAGGTGGAACCAGCCAATAGCCAAACACAACTGTTCTGTGATGTCACTGCCTCACGATGACGCTCCATACAAACTCTAACTGTATTTTCTATAAGATGTTGCATCTATGAATACTGATGTCAAGAAATGAAGTGCCCAATCATTGAGTAAAATATTATATTGAAAAAAAATAATCTTGAAATCTTTAGTCACAAAAAAAAAAAATTTACAAGAGGGTTGAAACAAGACTTTACCTTTATCAGCAGTAAATGTTACCCCCCACATTATTTTTGTCGTCGTTACTATCTGGTGATTTTACCATTTAAACAACACAAAGACAGTTTTTGAGAATCTTGTTAGGGTTCTAGGAGTTTTTTCTTACTTGAGTCATTTTTTGGTAAGATGTCCTTTGTGTATGGCATGTTTCACTTTTCCCCTTGTGCCTTGCTTCGCTGTCTTCCTCAGCTACCCGTCTCCACACCTGCCCTCTATCTGTTCATAAAATCACCTTTTTATAATCAGCCATTTACCTCCCCTCGTCTCTATTGTTATTATCAAATTATTTTTGTGTAACTTAGCATCATTACTCACTGTTTGCACTTCGATTCCTTTTAAAAACTACAATTTTGAAGAATTTAGTAAAAAAAAAAAGAAGGTAAAAATATACAGCACTGATGGTAGAATTTGATGAGGAACAGTTGCATAATTAGGGTCGCTATGTAATTCCCTGGATAAACTGCAGAGGTGCCACAGGACATCTGTGAATGGTGATGGAGAGATACAGTATCAAGCAAAGCTTCAGCTCACAGGAGAGTTAAGGAGCACAGGATGGCCTGATTCATATTAAGAGACAATTAGGGCCCAATCTCGCAGGAGGAGAAACACAACGGAGAATCACAGCAAACCTATTCCTGACTTCAACTTGATTACACTCTGAAACAAATGGAAAAAAACACTATCAGAAAATGTAATGCTGTTAGTAACGTACGCATGTGCAAAGTTACATGTGGAAAACTACAGGAAAAAGGATTTGTTTGAAATAAATAAACTAATGTGTCATTTTGTGCAATGAAAAAAGCAAGGCAAAATAAAAGCTCAAATTATGAGCCACTGTGTTTGCTTGGTAAACCATTTGCTGTTCTAGATGTTTCCAGGAGAGAGCAGCTGTTTGGTTCAACACAGAAAGGTCCAAATGGAAAGCTCTTGTTGGTGCACACTTCATGGCCCTGATAGGAAAATGTAATTAAATTCATGGCCAACAATAAAAATAGTAACACATTTCACACAAAGTAACAGCTACTTTTGTTTTTCAAGCTGAAAGTAAGAAAAAAAAATCTTAAACACAAAAATGTGCACACACCCTCATGGAACTCATGGGATTCCACACATTCTGAGCAGAAGCCCAGGCATGCCAGCTGCTGGAATCTGATTCATCCACACACATGCACTCATACATACAGTGGGGCAAAAAAGTATTTAGTCAGCCACCAATTGTGTAAGTTCTCCCACTTAAAAAGATCAGAGAGGCCTGTAATTTTCATCATAGGTATACCTCAACTATGAGAGACAAAATGAGGAAAAAAAATCCAGAAAATCACATTGTCTGATTTTTAAAGAATTTATTTGCAAATTATGGTGGAAAATAAGTATTTGGTCAATAACAAAAGTTAATCTCAATACTTTGTTATATAGCCTTTGTTGGCAATGACAGAGGTCAAACGTTTTCTGTAAGTCTTCACAAGGTTTTCACACACTGTTGCTGGTATTTTGGCCCATTCCTCCATGCAGATCTCCTCTAGAGCAGTGATGTTTTGGGGCTGACGCTGGGCAACACGGACTTTCAACTCCCTCCAGAGATTTTCTATGGGGTTGAGATCTGGAGACTGGCTAGGCCACTCCAGGACCTTGAAATGCTTCTTACGAAGCCACTCCTTCGTTGCCCGGGCGGTGTGTTTGGGATCATTGTCATGCTGAAAGACCCAGCCACGTCTCATTTTCAATGCCCTTGCTGATGGAAGGAGGTTTTCACTCAAAATCTTACGATACATGGCCCCATTCATTCTTTCCTTTACACGGATCAGTCGTCCTGGTCCCCTTGCAGAAAAACAGCCCCAAAGTATGATGTTTCCACCCCCATGCTTTACAGTAGGTATGGTGTTCTTTGGATCCAACTCAGCATTCTTTCCCCTCCAAACACGACAAGTTGAGTTTCTACCAAAAAGTTCTATTTTGGTTTCATCTGACCATATGATGTTCTCCCAATCCTCTTCTGGATCATCCAAATGCTCTCTAGCAAACCGCAGACGGGCCTGGACGTGTCCTGGCTTCAGCAGGGGGACACGTCTGGCACTGCAGGATTTGAGTCCCTGGCGGCGTAGTGTGTTACTGATGGTAGCCTTTGTTACTTTGGTCCCAGCTCTCTGCAGGTCATTCACTAGGACCCTCCGTGTGGTTCTGGGATTTTTGCTCACCGTTCTTGTGATCATTTTGACCCCACGGGGTGAGATCTTGCGTGGAGCCCCAGATCGAGGGAGATTATCAGTGGTCTTGTATGTCTTCCATTTTCTAATAATTGCTCCCACAGTTGATTTCTTCACACCAAGCTGCTTACCTATTGCAGATTCAGTCTTCCCAGCCTGGTGAAGGTCTACAATTTTGTTTCTGGTGTCCTTTGACAGCTCTTTGGTCTTGGCCATAGTGGAGTTTGGAGCGTGACTGTTTGAGGTTGTGGACAGGTGTCTTTTATACTGATAACGAGTTCACACAGGTGCCATTAATACAGGTAACGAGTGGGGGACCGAGGAGCCTCTTAAAGAAGTTACAGGTCTGTGAAAGCCAGAAATCTTACTTGTTTGTAGGTGACCAAATACTTATTTTCCACCATAATTTGCAAATAAATTCTTTAAAAATCAGACAATGTGATTTTCTGGATTTTTTTCCCTCATTTTGTCTCTCATAGTTGAGGTATACCTACGATGAAAAATACAGGCCTCTGATCTTTTTAAGTGGGAGAACTTACACAATTGGTGGCTGACTAAATACTTTTTTGCCCCACTGTACATATAATCAAACATGCTCTTAGATGAATAAAACAGTTGAGAACTGAAAGATAATTTATCCTTGGTTTGGAGATGTGTTGGATCTTTGTGTCGAGAGGATTTTAAGTAATTACATCTAATTTTATCTACAAACTTATTGACGCAAACGCATAAGATTTCTTTCTTTTATTAGAACCCCCCCCCCCAAGGTTTTCACACATAAAAAAGTTGAAACCATGTTCAAAATTTCTTCAGAAACTTGTTTCTGCTTCTGACAGTACAACACCAGAGCAATTAAGTCTGAATAGCGACTGACTGCAATCTGACTTTTAATCTAGCTAAATGTCATCACCGTCCTGCAGATGCGTCTGCGCTGAATGAAAAAAATGAGCAGAACAGTTCACGGTGATAACTTGAATGATCTCAGAACGATGAGATAAGGAAGGAACTGACTGATTTTATGAAGAGCCCATTTAAAAAGCTTCTTTCTGCTGCTGATAGGGACGCAGGAACAGCTGGAGCAGTTGGTAGCACTGTTGTCTTGCTGTAAGAAGATCCTGGGTTCGAAACCAGACAGGTCCTTTCTGCATGGAGTTTGCATGTTCTCTTCGTGCTTGTGTGGGGTTTTTTTTCTGGGGACTCTGGCTTCCTCCCACAAAACAAAAATATACATGAGGTAAACTGGTAACTCTAAATTGTCTCTAGGTGTGAGTGTGTGTGAGTGGTTCTCTGTCTAAATGTGGCCCTGTGATGGACTGGAGACTTGTTCAGATGTAACCCCGCCTCTCATGCAATAACCATTGGAGATAAACACCAGCTTCCCTCCACCCTGAACAAGAACAAGCGAGTAAAGATAATGACTGACTGACATATACGTCAGTTTGGTCATTGACAAAGAAAAAGCCCTTCAATTCAATAATACTTACCTAATATTAACCCAGAGGGGAAATTAAATGACAAATCTTCTATTTCTACAGTAAGTATACCATTTATCAATCCTCAAATAATTTAACCTGTAGAAACTCACTGAATGCTTGATTTGTAACAGCAAACACTACAAGAAATCTCTCAACACATGTTGAACACATTATTCTATCTTCACAAAAAAAGCAAAAACAAAAAAACCTGACAACCATGGACAATCACATTTAGTCCCGTGGTCAACATAGGACAGATAAAGAAACCAAATAAGTCAAAGAAAACCACTCAGATTACCCAGAAAGTTCCCTGCAATAATCCTGTGGTTTTAAAATATAATCCGTTTAAACAAGTTTACAATTACATGTGACAAAAAGCAACAAGGCTTTGAGATGCTGATGAGAATTATATATTTTTTATTATATCTATTCTGAATTTAATAAAGTTAAAGATGAAAACCCAGTGATCAACATTTAGACGCTAATGAATTAACAGAATACACACTTACACATCAAATCAGTATGTGAATAACCTGCTACACAACCCCAGAGGGTCTGTTTGAGGTTCAGGGTTCACACAGTGGTGTTTCCTTGACACAGCTGGCTTCATCCAGTCAGTAACTCCTGTGAGGAATGTGTCTGTGAGAGAGAAAGTTTTCATGCCAGTCATACCTGTCCTCCAAATATCAAAGGCTCAGTCATCAGCATCGTCCCAGCCGAGAAGCCCAAAAATATTCAGTTACACAGCATTTCATCTCTCGCCACTCTGACCTTTATAACGTCTCGCTCGATTATTGAGAAGCCGCTGTTAAAGACTTATTTGTTCAGGTGGTGCTTTGGTGCACAAGCACTAGTTCACCCCAGAATTCCCCTTTCACTCGTTGCTGTTCGCTGAGTTTTCTCTCTTCTTTTGAAGTTTAGCTAAATCCAGTAAAAAATGTCAAGTATGAAATGACTCTCACACCTATCTGCTCCACTGA
Organism: Pachypanchax playfairii; assembly: GCA_006937955.1. Lineage (NCBI taxonomy): Eukaryota > Metazoa > Chordata > Actinopteri > Cyprinodontiformes > Aplocheilidae > Pachypanchax > Pachypanchax playfairii. The sequence goes on along the minus strand of SSNP01000113.1, from coordinate 154,954 downwards.
CACCAACATGCTTAATTACATTTAAATTGCATTGTTAAGACTTTCTATACAAATCTATCTAACGTGGTTTCTTTTATTAGAGAAGCACTAAGCTTTGAAATCCTGTTATTCTTTATATAACTTCCTCCTTTCACTATTGATTAACGGAATTCCTGTACTGTTAGCTGTATTACTCATAGAAGCAAAAATTATAATATCTTCCCCCACCAGTTTCGACATAGCTATGATTTTAACAAACCTTAACAGGAACATTTGGCGATAAGATGATGCTACTGTAATTATTTATTTTTTGTTCTTGCTGAAAGACAAACCAGGCAAATCCTTTCAAATGCAACTCATGTGCCACTTGTGTAGCGAATGACAGCGTCAGCAGGGAAGAACAGCTGCTTACATGTTGCTTACTAATGCCAACTTATGTTACTCCTGTAAAATTCTAGCAGAATTTAACCCTTCTTCCTCACAGCTGGAAGTGTTTGGAAGATGAAAGATCCAGCAACAACCAATGGTTTGAACCACAGAACCAAAATGCACCACCTGTCTGAGATTGTTCTTTCTTCGTTGGCTAAGGTTTGAAGGAGTAATAGAAGGAACCTCTTTAAAGGCAGAACCACAAAGTCTTTTTTTCTGGTATCTTATGGAAAACACAAAGAAACAGAGGGAAAAAACCTGTACATTTATATTAGTGCTGAACTAGACCTCCCATATTAATTGCGGTATACATTTTGAGCATTCAGGAGTGAAAAGAAAGTGTTGTTAGAGTTTATGAAAATTACTGTTGCTGTTACATTTTGTTAGGCCAATATTTGGATATTTTACAGACAGTTGAAGGCTTTTAAACTTGAATAATTCTTTAATTTACCCTGGTGATGTCTCGACTACAGCAGGATAAGGGTCCTGTTAAAGAGCCCTAGTAGTAATAGCTTCCCACTGTTATCATTCACAATGCAGCTACTCTACCTGCACTAAAGTTATAATGTTTCATATACTTTAATAAATGGTATTACCACTTATTTCCTGTGATATCATTTTAAGGCTATAACACTTACGTCTACTTCATGTTTATGTTAGTGAGATGAATATCTTTTCATCTCAGATTTTTTATTCACTGGTCTTTCTAAAGTTTCCAGTGATTAAAAGCCTTTAGGTGAAAATAAAATCCCACTGAAACTAACCAGAGTTCTCTTTTTGTTGTGTTCATTCTAACATGTATCCTAACAATCTAAATCCAAACCTCCAGAGTATTTCTCTGCCTACCTTTAATGATCCTGGACCTCTTTTTGGATCTGGACTGGATCTTTGAAAACCTCCCAATAAAGTCACTGGGGTCAAACATGTCCAATGGCAGAGATGCAATGCGGTCCAGAACTATCCCATCCTGGTCTTGGATCTGAACTTCTTGGTCCATGTTCTCAGACTGGCCATTACAGGGCATGGAGGTAGAGCTTTCAGCCCGGAGGCTGGCAATGCTTCTAACATCCTCTGCAGACATGTCTCTGTTACTGACCCCACAAATAGTTCAGTTCAGGAGTTGAACTGACTCCCAGAGGTTGATGCTCAAAATGAAGCCCTCTTCAGAGCTCACAGCTAGACCTTACATGTTTAACTGTAAACTCAGTTAGTAAAAAGAAGCAAAAACTTGTAAAAAAAAAAAGCTACCCTGTTACAAAAAAGTAAATAAACAGATGTTTAGTCAGCTGTAAAATCTGTCTTCAGTGTCTTTTTTTCCTTTTTGTCCACATTTTGATTTCCAGTTTCTTCTCAGGGTTTCTTCTCTTTATGTTGAGTTCATTCAATCCAGAGACGGTGGTATCATTGCCTCGTTGTTACAAGAATCCTTTGAGTATTCCAGTTCTTCTCTCTCCAGTCACTTTCCTGCTCTCTTGTTTCAGATTTTTTAAAAGTCTCCCAGTATCTTATTCTATTGGTTAGAAGAGGCAGTTTAATTCTTTCAAGACGTTTGACTCTATCACATGCCTAGCTTTTGTTCTCACTCGCTCTATGGTTGTTTGTCTCTGTCAGTCTTTTGAGTCTCTGAGGCACAGCTGTGTTTCTTTGCTCTCAGGTGGTGAGCAGAGGAGGGGTTTGGTTCCAAGAATCCAGCTTGATTGGTTGGTTTAGGAAGTTTTGGTGGTTCTTCTATCCCTTCTTCTCTTCATAGACCTCTTTTGTTTTTATTTCTCAGCCAACCTGCTTCACCATGCTCTATCCAGCAAAAAGAACATTATTTCTATAGTTCCCTTTACGTTCTCATCCATTTCCTCACTCTAACCATTCTTTCGTTTTCTTAAAGGAGCCAGGCATAATAGGAAGACATGCATCTGCAGGAAGAACATGGCATGTGGGTGTGAGTAAAAGTCTCTGCACTCACTGGTTTAGGCTGTTTAGCCAGTTACAGTAACCTCAACATGTTAATGGTGTAGGATTACTGAGGGCTGACACACCCATTCACCGAGGAGCAAACACAGCCAACACAAACAGGAAGACTTCTCAACACAGCCAAAACATTTTCTGAGTCTGCTTTTAGTCTTCATTACTAGATCTATGCACAAGATAAATATGCAACAATACAGCCAGTGTGACCACAGTACAGCTAGACAAATAAATTTGAATGCTCAAAAGGGGGGAAATAACTTCCTGCTTTAAAAACCCAGCTTACAATCTGTTAGTAAAAGTTTTCTGGACTTTATTTTTTGAAGGAACCAGAAATTACCCCAGACATCTCGAAATGCAAATCACCAGCCTTTTATTCTGTGGACTTCGTAGAGGAAGCATAATGTGCTGTTTTGGTCTGCTGCAGTAATTACATGTGGTCATGTAATGCTGTAATCAGACAATTCAAACTCATTAGGCTGCCTCAGAACTCATTTAAACAAACTTCACTTGACAAACCCCAGACAGACAATCAAGTGATGGCATGTGCAAAATTGTTGGATCTTTGGAAGCGTTTGCCATTCTGTGGGCTGTTTTCAAATCCCATTTGTGTCTGATGTGTTTAACTCTTGTTTTCAGTGAAAGGAGGGTAGTTAGCATATCTCGTGAGATATTTACCCTGAGGTGACTTCCTGTTGTTTAGGCTACTATTGTCATGACACCAGTTCCACCAAGAACCTCACCCACGCTGTGTGTGGGTGTAAAATAACAAACTCTAATTGTGTATATGGACAGACTGCCACATCATTTTAATTATTGTGACTGCTGACATGAACATTTTCCTGTACTGATGACTGCCTTTACTGTAGTTGTAGTCACACATTTTTCATGATTGTTAAAACCTAAAAAGAAAAGACAGAAAATGCTGCAGAAGTCAGAGTCTGAATTTAAACTTAAAGTTTTAACATGTCTATGTTATTCCTACATGACAATGCAAAAAAAAACACAACCAAAATAATGGTGATGTTGGCACTTTGTGTAAAGGAAGAAACATATGTGTTCAGAGTGACTTTATTCACTCTATCGTTGATGTCACTTGTACTTTACCTGTTAGGACCCTAGATGAGATGAACATTTCAAATGGTTGCTCCAAATATTCAAGGGACAAAGAAGGCATTGAGTCAAAACATGGGCAAAAGATGAAAAACACTGATGCTTGTTTTGTGGAAACACTGAGTGGAGAAACTTGCTATTATTGACATTTGGGCAATTTAAAAAGACACAAATTCCTGGTCAAAGGTCACTCAATTTTCTTTTCTTTAATTTTAACCACATTTTTACCATCTTGTAAGTTGTAGTGAAACAATAGATCCCTGAAATCTTGTTGTGATGCCAAAGACAAAACGAGTGCCCCCCCCCACTGGCTAACTGCTGTATCCTTTTTGAGTCCTGTCCCCTCAATATAAATGGAAATTAGATGTTTTTCTTGACTCAAACATAAAAATATAACTCTAATAGTCTTTTATGAGTTTTAACTCCTGTTGATTTATGTTGTTCTTATCTTACTGTTTCATGTTCAAATATTCCTTTTTCTAATAGCTTATGTCACTGTCAGGATTTTGATGCTCAAAAATAAGGCCCTGTGACACCATGAGTATGTGCGAGTCAGTAGGCAGGAGTTTCAGCCTCATATCACAAGTGTGGAGACTCTGGCTCCATCATGGTAGAGGCTGTAAACACGATATTATGGAGTCACCTCTGCATAATGGAAGTAGATGACAAGGCATCATCCATCTTAATATAAAGTCTATGCAATGCACAACTATGTCTCCACCTTAACACGTCTTAACACACAAGATAACAGTGATTAAACAGCAACTTGCAAACTGACATTGACTGTTAAACTGTAATTTTAAATGTACCAGAGTTTGCCATTTGTAACTATGTGAAAAGTACAAGTATCAGATTGGAACTTGGTGTCAGCAAATAGTTTAAGCTAAGATGCCTCAGAATAGAGACAAGTAAAAAAACTGTCTCAGGACATCCTTTTTTTGAAATTGAAGGAACAGCTTATTTTATAACATGAAGTGTGTTCATATTTCTTGAGTATGTAAAAATGTAAAGAGAATTTTAGGATTAGGAGAAGCGGAGTCTGTACACATTTGAGGCAACCTGAACCACTCATGAAGATTGAAGCACCATGGACTTCGTTTGAGCAGTGTCCCCTAAGCCAGTAATTTTCTTTACCTGCTTATTCCTGTTCAGGATCGCTGGGAGCTGTTGTCTGCCTCCAGCGGCCATCGGGCAAGAGGTGAGGTTACACCTGGACAGGTCACCATTCTATCACAGGGCCTGTCCCCTAAGCATATAGCCTCATTAATGTAAAGTGAACCAGCATTTGCAAATAGAAGCACTCCACACATGAGCTATTTTTAAAAAGGCCATTTCATACAAATTTCAGGACTTTGTTGTTATTTCTTAAGTATTAACCAGTAATATGAAACATTTTATATCTAAGAAACGTCAGGAAACACTGATTAACAGACCTTTCAATCTGTCTGCATCAAAATTCGTCTGGTTCCGGCTAGTTAAGTCAAGCTTCGGGCAGGAGCTCGTTCATATTCATTATTCGAATTTGCTAGACTCAGATTGGCTAACAAACTAGCCTATGAGAGCAAGGTATACTGTTTCCTGCCCCGTTGTGCATGGCAACATCAGACGTTCTCTCTTCCTGTTTGTTACGTCTTATGCTAACAGCTTTTAGCCAACTTCATGCTAGGCATGGTTTCAACTGTGGGAGCTGCCGAATACTAACGAACAAAGGAGTCGTGACCAAACAAGTACCGGCCATTCGAACTCGGATGTTATCGCCACCTGTGTAGTTTGAGAGATAAAAACTGAAAGAGAAGTTGTTGACCTGTTTTCACACCCACTATGAAGGTAAGAACACCTGTGGAGCTAAAATATTCAACAGAAACCTCAGAAAAACCGTTTTTAATGGAAGGGCCTCTTTAAGTATCTGTGCAATTCATACTTCCCAATGATCCTATTTCACATTTAGTTACACATTTGCAGGTGCAACTAAACCTGCCTGACATGTTGGACTAATTATAAAAATCCAAGTCTGAAGCTTTGGAAGCCTACAGCAGACTTCAGTACCCAATCAGGAGAAGGTTAGTTTTACCATTTTTCATTCATCAACACCTCTTGAGTTGCAACCTTTTTTCACTGTTTTATAAAAGTGCTGGGTAGTTTGTTTTCAATACGCTCAATCCTTCATCAGATTTGAGTAAACTGATGACATAACCTTGTGACATACCTGCATTTTCACTTTCATTTCACTGCAAATTGTCTTGAGTAAAATAAATACAAAATATATTGCATCAAACAAAATTGGAAATAAAATTTAGACCACAAGTTTACAAAAATTCTTGCCACAATATTTTATAGAGATAAAATATACTGAGACAGTTTGATACTGTTAACAAGGTTTCATCTGGTGAAGAAATAGTTAAAAGATGTCAAACATGCTCAGGAAGGAAGGCAAGGTGCCAAGAACAGTTAGAGTGGAGCGTCTTCCTTTGTTCGAGTCTAATACCACAACACCGCAAAGTATTAAGGCACTCATACTCTCACATGGATACAGAAAATCATTCACTGACACTTTCACAAACAATGAAAAAACTACCACAGCAAAAACAGGCACAGGTTAGTTAATCCTCATCAGGAAGGTTTAGAAACAAAGGTTCTAGATTTGTGATTACGGTTATGAGTTATGAGTATCAGTTATGCGAAAACTCAATATTTAACATACTGATTCTGCAGTTGCTGATGGGTGAAAGAAAGGAAGCCTCTCTGGTTTTCTGACAAGCTCCTCCGGTTTGTTACCCTGTTGTTTGCTTGACCTGATTGGTTGGTTGTGTTTAGACTTGCAGGTCAGAGACTATGGCTTTAACTCTCTTTATACAGAGACTAAACCAGCTCAAACTGCTTCTGAAACTGACTAGTCTCCTTTCTGGGTTTAAATAAGTCTATATGATTGTTTTGGACATTTAAAATAAGCTTTGGGGTAAACATTTGAAATAATTAATACCTTACCTGTTGTAGATAGCTTCCTGAATAGCCTCAGTTGAGAGAAAAAGGTTGACAGGACTGATGAGCTAACAGCTAGTCCAAATGCAGCTAAGATTAAAATGGATTGCTGTCATCTTGTTATATAACCTGGCGCTGCAAGATGGACTCTCACAAGATTTTGAGTTTTCCAAACCCACAAAAATCCATCTGGTACCGCTCTAACTAAAACCATCTTCCTTGGTCAAAAATGTTCAGACCAAATATGTGTTTGAGTTGTGCTTTGGGTGTTCAGGTATGATTGGCAGCAAGTGCCCAGGCAGGCAAATAAAAACAAACATGGCTGCACCAATGGATGTACGCATAAAAATGGCTATTGAATCTGTTTTAGGAGAACTAGAGACAATTTCTTGGTTGAAAAATGAGCAAAGGTAAGCACTTTGTGTATTTCTTGATGGTAACAATGTGTTGTGCTTTTCTTGGTGCTAACGATGTGTGCTTTACTCCCGACTGGATTTGCAAGAGCTTGATTTACTGTGATTGGCTAAAGACAAATCATTAAAAGGCAGACACTTGCTGGCGGCACGCCAAAATATTATACCTGATGTCCCTCCCTTTTTCAGATGCTTTCACACAGAGAAATCCCAAATGTATATAGCACCGAGTAGACAGGTGGGGCTACATTTAAGTCTGGCAGAGCCAGGTTACTTGTTACAGCTCCAGTTGCTAACATTTTGCAGCAGTTCATGCAAATGTTCTTCAGTTAACATTTGTAACATCAATTTCACATTAGATGGTTATTTACAAGGAATTCTTTGGATGTTTACAAGTATTAATACTACAAGCAGCTACAAAATATAGCATTTTTGTTGTATCAAGGGTTCAATTCTGAAATGCAAAACAAAAGTACGGCATGGCGGTATACCGGTTTGTACCAAAAACCAGTTTTTATTTTGGTTATGATATGTATTTTTCACACACTGCTATACCGGTAAATAGCCAAGACAACATTTGTAATGTTGGAAGTGGGAATGTATTTCTGCGGGGACCGATTTCAGTGCTACACGCCAAAACCACAAAATAAAATTTTGAACGAAGAATGGCTGCTAGCGGGGGCTGTAACAGTGACGCACAGATTACTGACCCAGAACAACTTGTTCCAAAAAGAAGAGCCACGTCTGTAGTATGGAATTTATATATATTATTTATTATTGATACTTTATTGATCCCTCTTGGGGAAATGATGTCTCTGCATTTGACCCATCCTTGATAAGCAGAAAGCAGTCATTTTGTATGGCGCCCGAGGGACAGTTTCGAGGTTCAGTATTTTGTCCAAGGTTACTTCAGCATGTAGCCTGCCAGGACCCGTGATTGACTCCCGACCTCTCAATCAGAAAATGATCTCCTTACCCATTAGGCTACAGCCGCCCTGTTTAGATGGACCTTGGGTAAATATTGGGTGTTTGGAGCTGCTTGAACTAAGGGCTCATGTAAAAATTAACAAATTATGACCAACATATCTTTTACTGGATGTCTACATATTTGTATTTGTATACATACCTGAACATACAAATTTAGAACGTCACAATTTAGCTATTTAGTCACAGCGTTACAGGTGTTTTGTTTCCTTACAAGGTGACACTAGATAATTGAATGTTGGCCCAACTCCTGATGTCCACAGTAGTCATCGTAGTAGTAGTAGTAGTAGTAGTAGTAGGATTAGATTTGACCGTGTACATGGGCCCTGAAAACATTTTTCCGATTATGACAAGAGTTCACATGCAGCAAATGTTTGATCGGGTTAGCTCATTTTGACATGCGCAGAATGATCCGAAACACCGGAAATGGCTGTAAAAGAAGAAGCAGCAAACTTCTGTTGTAAACAAACATGGCTGCGTTCATTTAAAATGGAGCAGTAGCATCTTCTTTTGAGCATGTTTTTTTTTTTCTGGAAACATTTTTACATCTAAACCTCCAGCAGCGCATTTGACTGTATGACAAGCACATACTGCTCATAAATAAGCCAGAACATAAATACATTATTATAAGATAAGTGTTGTGTTTTACTAACTGTGCTGATTAGATTTGATTGACCAAGACAACCCAATAGTCTCAAACACATGCAGGCGCGCGTGCGCACACGCACGCACACACACACACACAAGTGTGTTTTGGTATCCTTATGGGGACCGTCCATTGACTTCCATTGATTTTAGTAACTAGATTTATACCTAACCCAAACCCTTTTCCTAACCTTAACCATTACTGATCTATAACTAACCCTAAGACTAACTAAAACTCTATTCACACCATACCTATAAACCTAACCCCTAACCCTAAAAAGGGGAGTCCCCCCCATGGGGACCAGGCTTCGGTCCCCACAAGAACCCTCGGACCCCAGAAAGATAGTAAAAGTCAGGAAACGGGTCCCCAGGAGGTCAGAAATACAAACCCACACACACACACACACACACACACACACACACACACACACACACACACACACACACACACACACACACACACACACACAAATGTGTTTTGGTATCCTTATGGGGACCGTCCATTGACTTCCATTGATTTTAGTAACTAGATTTATACCTAACCCAAACCCTTTTCCTAACCTTAACCATTACTGATCTATAACTAACCCTAAGACTAACTAAAACTCTATTCACACCATACCTATAAACCTAACCCCTAACCCTAAAAAGGGGAGTCCCCCCCATGGGGACCAGGCTTCGGTCCCCACAAGAACCCTCGGACCCCAGAAAGATAGTAAAAGTCAGGAAACGGGTCCCCAGGAGGTCAGAAATACAAACCAACACACACACACACACACACACACACACACACACACACACACACACACACACACACACACACACACACACACTCAAACAAACAAACAAACCACAGGTTGACAGCCTGCTTTTAACTTGAGATACGACAATATCTTAACAATGGTTCAGCCTCTGTTAATGGATCATTACATAAAATGAATTCCTTTTTGTCTATTTTTTCTCTGTGTTATTTTATTCAGTTCTGGTACTGTAACATATTCCACCAGTCACTACATCACGCTGTATGACAGTTTGGCCTTAATTTCACAACCCAGAAAACAACATTGTGTAAGACGAGATATGGAGCCTGAGCTAAAAGAAGAGAGACAACATGGTGCCATCCAGTCTCACATCCAGTTTCAAATAGAAATCTATTTCCTCTCCCACACAGATATGACTCTAGCCAAAGAAAGCCATGAAGAATGCACCGTATTCACTCATGGGTTCTTCTTTATTATAGTCAAGATTTTTGTCCTTCTGCATTTCCTCCTTCTGAGTTCCTCACAGATCTGTAAATGGATCAGATAACACACATACACAATGAATTTTAACAGAGAGAGCAGTTACCAATCCTGTTTAACAACATGGTGCTAACTGCTAACACAAAGGACCGTCTCCTCATGAAGCAATGATTCTGCTCGTCAATTTTCCTTTTACTATTTCAAGTGCCCCCACCGAGACCTCAACGTCAGTGGAAAACTTTTCTTCTCCTGCCACTCAAATATGTTGTTGTTCTAACCGTAGCCCAGACTGCCCCGGATGTTCAGTAACCTGGTCCAACAGGAGAGCTGAGGGGATAGATGGGTTTGCATTAGGCTTATGCACTGAAGCAAGACTTCAGCTCAAAAGTTCATGAGGATGAAAGGCAAAGTTAATGATGGCTTTGCCTCATGTCAAGAAACAGTCTGTGACTGATGAATCAGTGTGGATTTGCTTGTCATGCACGTTTGTTCTTAGAACTAATGATCAGTAAGCAATTATCCTTCTTCTTTACTCAAAGAGGCCCTTCCATTAAAAACGGTTTTTCTGAGGTTTCTGTTGAATATTTTAGCTACACAGTTGTTCTGGGTGTTAAATCAGCACAACAACTTCTCTTTCAGTTTTAATCTCTCAAACTACGCAGGTGGCGATAAAACCCGATTTCTCCCAAGTTCAAACGGCCTGTATCTGTTTCGTCACAACTCCTTTGTTCGTTAGTATTCGGCAGCTCCCAAAGTTGAAACCACACCTAGCATGCTGCTGGATAAAAGCTGTAGCATAAGACGCAGCAAACAGGAAGACACGACATCTTATGTTGCCATGCACAGCTGGGCAGGAAACAGTATACTTTGCTCTCATAGGCTAGTTTGTTAGCCAATCTGAGTCCAGCAAATTCGAATAATGAATATAAACAAGCTTCTACCAAAGCTTGACGAAGCAGCCTGACGGAAGGAGCCAGAACCACCTGAATTTTAACGCAGACAGATTGAAAGGTCTATTAATCAGTGTTTCCTGACGTTTTTTAGATATAAAAAGTTTTAATATTACTGGTTAATACTTAAGAAATAACCACAACATTAATAATTATGAATTGGCATTTCAAAATGTTGTTGGCAGCAACCAGCTAAATGATTTTCAGGCCACAGGTTTTGGATATTAATCAGAAGTTAACACTGACCTCCTTCAGGTGTGTGAGGATTATTGGTTAGTGATGGTTGGTAAAGTTGGTGAAGGTTGGTTTGTCTTTAGAGCAAGGGGGTCAAACTCCAGTTCTCAAGGGCTACTAACCTGCAGGACCTGGTTTGGATGAGACAATCATTAACAGGTCTCTATAAAAACTTGTTGACATGATGAGGAAGTAATCATCGATAAATAATTTCAATCAGGTATGCTGGAGCTGAAAAACATCTAAAGCATGATGGATAGTGGTCCTTGACGACTGGAGTTTGAGAACCCTGCTCTAGAGTTTTACAGTAAAAACTGCCAACTGAGCAGAAATGAGTGTTTATGACAAATGAACTACTGTCTTTAATCCTGTTTTTATTAATTATCTCTCTTCAACATCTAATCTAACATTGGCTCTCCAATGGTGCCCCCTGGAGCCCATTAAAGGCATGAACATTGTGTTTATGTTATAAATGACATTTCTAGATTTGTAATAAAATACAAAAGACTCTAACAGATGGACAAGAGTCTTAAACCTGAACAAGTTAATTAACAAAAAATCTGTGACAGCAAATTATTCAAATAATAGAACATTAAATGTAGTACATTATGAATATGCAATGAATCCTTCCACCATCACATTTACAATTAGTGTGCATGCAAACACATACAATAACATATGCTCATCAGCCTTTATATACATAAAGAGGATTATTATTACATAACACCATCTCTCAGGCCTCTAATGAGCATCACCAGCCTAAACCTCAATGAAATCTTACAGGAATAAAAACAAGATCTCCTAAAAATATGTCCAAAGTTTACAAACAAACACACACACACACACACACACACACACACACACACACACACACACACACACACACACACAAACTCTTAAATCAATTTATTCCTGACTGAAGCAACATATTCTTATGTCAACACACCACTGAAACAGGCTTCAAATATAATCTGAAGAGAATAAACTGCTCGTCTGGGAGCAATAAAAAACACACCAATGAAAAGATCCTGTCAGCACCTGAAGTCAAGTCAGAATGGAGCGTGAAGGGAAGTGTGGATTCAATCTGCTGTTTGTGTTTGTGTGTAATGGGCAAAATCACAAGGGTTATGTAAGTATCTGGTGGTGAGGTGCTGAGTGGTATCTATGGAAACAATGACAGCGAGAAGAGGCAGATAGTTCAACAGTTGATGAAGCCAAAGAAGTGATGGAGGAAGCATTTCTTTCTAAAAAGGAGCTCAGAGCCATCTTTATGCTATTTATAAAAACACACATTGTTCTGGATGGATCTAAGAACCTGAATATAAGCCAAAAAGACTTCCTTCCATCTCACACAAAAAAGGGTTTCCTTTCCCATCTGGAAGACTGAAAATCTCCACGAACAGATTTTGAATCAATTTATTTCAGACTTAATGAGCGAGCCTCTAAATACAACCTCAATAGATCTCTGACAATCAGTCACAAAATGCCAAGCAAACTGTTATCAATTTATGTTTTACGCAGAGGGCTTTGCTGTTAATGAACACAAACTTAAACACTGATGGAATTAAACAGCTCATGTAAAATACACTATTTCAAAGAATCTCCATCATCTGAACTCACATGACAAAAAAAAAAAAATAAAAAATAAGACAGGGTTAAGCAGTCAGGGATAACAAACACAGTGGGGGAAAATGAATAAAAGAGTGTTTTGTTTGAAACACTGAGGAGCTGGAAAACCAAAGAGCTTTAAAATGTTCATTTAAGGGATTATTTGGATTAGAATAATACAAAGACCTTCTAAAAACAACACATGCTATGAAATGTATGGATTTTGTTACCACTGTATTTATTTTAGCATGTCGCCCTCAATGCTCTAATCAGATCTTTCAAATTTTAACTGTTAAACCTTAAATCAACCAATCAAAAATGATTCCTGATCAAAATGATATACCCCTCTATACATTCCTTGATCAAACTCAGAGGAAAATATGTTTATTTAAAAGTACAAACAAATGGACTCTTTTAATAAGGGAGAAAAAAACTGAATGAGTGAGTGGAACAGCAGTGGAGCTCAGAACCATGGAGTTAACTGGGGCGCCATTTGTGTCCAGCTGTCTCAAACAGCTGTGGGGGGGACAAAATGAGGAAGGCTGCGTAACAACAGTGAAAGGACATAAACATGAGGGGAAACTCAACACACGGAAGAACGAGCAGCTGATTTTCCTCAAACAGTTTTAAATAAAGTTGGAAGATATTCAAGACTCAAAAGTGTCACCATGAAGAAAAACGAATGAGTCCACTAAATAATCCATGCTCACACACTGGCTTCCTTTATTTCATTCATTCTCGTGAACATCTCAGTAGCAGAATAAAATGCACGCGGGTGATGCACGCCAGTCAACCGTTACCAGCTGAAATCCTGCCGTTTATTCATAAACGTGTAAGTCCAGAGGCTGCTAGTACCGGACAGACAGCTGAACTCTGAGACATCCATGTGTTTGGTTCAGTTACAAGCCAGTAATAATGTAGTTCTATCTAAACCCCCACAAAATGCGTGTTATTGTTGTTAATTAGAGTAACAATCTGGTAGCTAACATGCAGTGTAGCATGTTCTGGTTCAACGCCATCATGAAGAGTGTTTTTAAAATCAGTGGTCGCTGTTAACGTGATGTTCGCTAATCTACAACGCAACGCGGTGTCGTTCTTTTGCCCCCTCAAAAAGCGTAAATATTAATTAGTCACCATTTTCTCAATAATAGGAACCAAACACAATGACCAGCTAGGCTCAAGCTAGTACAAGCCCCATTTCTAAGACATTGCTCGGTAGTCAACACAGAATTAACACACAACACCAGCCATAGCGTTAATTAAATATTAAACTGAACTGTACCGGTTCTGCGTCAATTCTGGAGACTACGGGATCATTTCCAGGACCCAGTTCTTTGTTTATATGACTCAGTGGCTTGTTTTCATCAGTCCGCCTCCTCTCTCTCCTCCTGGAGTCGTGTCGCCCCGGCTGACAGCACCACTGCTCGAGTCGAGTGGAGTCCCGCCCATAGCAACCAATCAGATACCGAGTAGCTGGAAACGGAGGCAAACCTCGATTCCAATTGGTTAAGAGCCGCGTTCATCAAGGTGTCACTAAGGGCGCAGCCTGGTCCAAGGGCAGGACACCTGCTGAGGAAGGATGCTGAGAGAGCCGCAGGTGCAGCCTCATCAAGTTGTCAAAGGGTGAAGGGAAAATTAAATAGACATTTTTAATTCGAGAAGAGATGATGCATGAATGCTTATAAAAGAACGTTCTAAACATGACAATTAGGGAAAGAAAACAAAAACAAGCACATTTCTGCTTTTATCCTTGATACCTGTAAGCGGATGGTAAGTAAGCTGTTTTTCATGGTGATTGTCTGGAGAGACATAACTAATCGATGAGATAACAAAAAAAGAATCTTGATCATTTGTACTCACGATTATAGAAAAGTCTTCAACAAAACAACAACAGACAACACTTTCTTTTTTTGAAGGATTGTTTTTACCTGTTAAAAGAATACATGATCTCATCTTTAATTTGCTTTCTCTTTTTACCTCAGTGATTCAATTTTTGTGCATGTCTTTGAAACTGTTGTTCAATCCAGGGTTAAAATAACAGTTTGTAAAAATATTTCTTACATAGCTTGCAGTCATGTAATCCTTCTCCTTTTTTATTGAATTGAAAATGCTGAGCAAACATTAAACACAAAATTCAGCAAAAAATACAAGACATACTGCATAATTAACACACACTGAGAAGACAACTTCTTGTACCAAATCGTAAAAATATAAATATGCATTTATACAGCATGACAGGAAGCAAGTTTCCTTATTTAATAAGGGTGAATTCAGCCACACATTTATGGCAACAAACCACCCTTGTCATTATTCTCCTTGGCTTTTTTCACTTCTAATTCTTCTCTGCTACTAATTATCATTTTTAATGATTGTCAATGAGTCAGTGCAGCTGTTGAGGAGAACTAAAATACTCTAGTATTAGACAGTTTTAGGAAATGTTAAGTTAAAAAATGGGCTAAACAGGCAGTCAGGACCTTGTCTGGGAATGATTGGTTCCAGTTTATGCTGCTGTAAAAGAATAAAGAGTGTCATACTGTACATGCAGACAGCATGTTTACACTTAGACTAGAGAGTTACATGGGAAATATGAGAGACATGGGTACAAGGATATAGTCAGAAAAAAGTGTCAAAGAAGGCACACATTTCAATAATTTAGCACAATGACACATCAGCGCTAATAAAATCCCAATAAACTAATTTTTCCATCACTTCAGTCCCACATTTGTGAGAAGCAGAAGCTTCACAGGTCTGTACAACAAAGATGGGTGAAGCAGCATAAATTACAGGACAAGAACACAAAGGTAGAAACCACCTGATGGAGAGACTCTCATCTTAGTTTAAAATAATAATTGTATAACTCAAATTTATTATCAAAATGTGCAATAGATATTAACCCTTTAAAGCCTGTGACAAATGAAAAATGTTCTCCTTTGTATTTTTTATTTATTTGGCTCAAAACAGGTTGTATTGTGAAGTACATTTTTAATAATTTAATAATTATAATTATAAGGTAATAAAAAGATAATATATTTAACTATTTATTCAAACATTCCTATATATTTGTGATCTTTTTTGTTTTGTTTCTTAGGGTTTTTCATGCTTTATCAACATTAAGAGGCTAAAATGAGCTCAATCTGATCAGAACGTTGAAAGTGATAACTACATTTCAGCACTGCTATTTCAGTCGCAAAAATAAAATCAATGAAGCTTTGGATTTTTAAAAAAATATGAATTAGTTTTGTTTACAACAGATTTGCATTTCTGGTAATAATATTTATTATTCCAGTGCAGTTCAAGACACTTTTCATTTTGGTTTTCCTTCTGTGAGAGAAATGATTTATTTCTTAAAACAGTTCTCAGCTCACTGCTTGATAGTCCAGTGAAAAAAGTGCGTATAAAGTGTGCAATTTTAAAGATACTGGGCAGCTTTTCTCCTATGTGATGCAGACAGTAGTTATTAAGGTACCAAATAGGATCTAAATGATGGTATTTAAGGGATTCTTCATCAGCATCATAAGCACTTTTTCCTGCTTTAGTGGAGATAATTGAATTTTGTGTGAGATTAGAGGCCCTTTAATCTCACAGCGCCATACATATGCTTGCCCACATGGACCTGTAGCTCAAATGACACACAGAGTCAAGATACAAGGTTGGTAGTTTGACTTCTGTCTCCTAAAAAAAAGACACACCACGTTTAACAAATGCATGATTAAACAGCAGAGTGACGGTTGTTGTTTCCTCCTGGAAGTCTGTGACGTTAAAACAGTGCTGTTGTCATGTGAGAGCTTAAAAGTTTTTGAATTAAAAAAAAAAAAGGCTTTTATGACCCGTAGTTTAAAAAAAGTTTACAAACTGATCTGTCTCTCAGGCGTAGCGGGGGTCTGCATCAATCAGTGACAACTGCTGGAGGTAGGATGGCGCCTGGCAGCAAGGTGGCCGCGACGCCTCCACAGAGATGGTGGAGGTGGTGAGGCTTTTGCGGTCTCTCTTCAGGGTGTGTCTCCGCTGCCAGCGGCAGAGTAAAACCTCCACCTGCTCTCTAAAGAAGCTGGTGGTCAAGGTGTAAAGGATGGGGTTCAAGGCACTGTTGATCGGAAGGATGAAAATAACAACCCAGCTGGAGATTGTACCTAAAACAGAATAAAATAAAAAAATTAAAAGCTTCACAGAGAAGCATTTTACTGACACAAGCAGTATTTTTCTTACCAGGTATCTCGACCTCCAAAAGTGAGAGAACTTTCACTAAGAATATGGGGATCCAGCAGAGGGCGTCAGAGAACACGATGAAGAAGAACCTGTTGGCCACAGCCACGTCTCTGTGCAGTCTGCTCCTCAGGTCTGTCGCATTGATTCCAGTTTTATAGATGGAGTAGAACATGCTGAAGTAGGAGAAGACGATCACCAGGAATGCAACCAGGTTTAGTCCTAGAAAATAGTTGAGCACACAAGGCATTCTCACATGTATTCAGAGAAAGAAAATTCTGGTAAAGTAGAACCAGCAGATGCAATGACAAGCTTCAAAACTAACATCAACAGTTCTGAAGCATTTTGTGGATGTTTGAACACAATTTGGAGATTGAAGGACATTGTCTTTCTTTCAGAGACACAGGGTAGATCGTTCTGCAGAAGGAAGCTGTTAACAGCAAAGAATGTTGCTGTCATGAGTTGAAAGGCATCAACATTAATGTCACAATGAAATTTTCACATTTTAAAACAGGACATTTAATTGAATTCAATCAAGAGTTCAAACTAGGAAGTGATGTTAGTTCTGTTTTGTTTCTGTTAGCTTTTTTGTGTGTTTTTTTTCTGGGCAAAGGCCTAAGAAAATGGGAATTAAAGGCTGTAAAATCTAAATAAAAAAAGAATCATAAAATAGAAATTAAAATGTACAAAGATTACAGTTACACAGGAACAATGAAACCATTTGTGTGCAACTGGACCATCAATATATATAATAAAGGGTGACAGGAAGTGAAGTTACGACTGAAACCAAATGAGCTTCTTGAATGAGAGTTTCAGTCCCAGACCAGTTCTAAATTTGCAGACTCTGGCCCGTCCATTTTTTTGAACCTGCTTCTTCCTGAAGGACCTTCTTGCTGCAAGGCAACAGCTCTACCAACTGCACCACCCTGCAACCCGATCCGGCCCAAAAATACAAAGTGGCAGCACCTCTAAACAGATGATGGCTTCACTTTTGAACAGCAGATGTAGTCAGAGACACGTCATCCATCTTTATATTATGCTGATGATTTAAACTGAAAGTGAGCTGATTATTACAGGATGTGACTCACACAAACAGGATTTTTAAAATGTCCTATGATGGCTGCTCTTATTGTTTTTGCTGTTAATCTGGATGCTAAATGTTCCTTTTTATCACGAGGAAGTACATAATAAAACAGAATGAGTCCCTCGAATGTTGACACACACGCGCACACACGCACACAGATGTTTTTGTTGAACGGTATTTAGTGCAAGAAGACAAAATACAAATTACAGCATGAAATCAAAATATTCAGATTGTTAAAAGCCAAGCTGCGATGACAGAAATGCTGGCGAGCCTAAAGACGGAATTCAACATCATTCATGGTCGTCCAGCTTTTACACTGGAGCTCAGAGAGAACACCGAGTTACAGGAACCGCAGCTAATCATGTATTGTTGAAAGATCCTCTGAGTTCCTCAAGCAGATTGTTCCTGTAGTTTTTCCACACAAAGAAAAAAAAAAGGAACAACTTCCAAAATCTGGCTGTTATTTAAAAATTTAAGATGAAAAAATAAAGCTGTCATATTGTGATTATTAATAAATAATGCTAAACTGAGTGTTTTATTCCCCTGAGAGATTCGTAAAAGATAATCACCCTCGTTCTCAAACATCCATGAAGATATTTACTTTATTGTAAAGTGAATTTTCAGGGGGAGAAAGAATAAAATAGAAAGTTTCCTTCTATTTACCCAGAAAAATTCCTGTTGAATATCCTTTGGCGGTGGGTTTTTCTTGCCTGTCAGAGTGCAGGGGAAAGCAGACCCCATTACGCCCGTAGTAGTTCCCAAAGACATCTTCATTCATAAGCGGCACAGCGGCAATAATGAACCCCATCAGCCAGATAGAAGACAGGATCACCTTGCACCAGAACAACAAACATGCTGTTAGAATTTCAGACGCAGAATTCTTCAAAGCACACAGTGAAACATGATCATCTCTGCCTCATTTGGATTTCCACGTTCCCACTGACATTTAATTATCTAAAGCAGACGTGAAGCATTAAGCTTAGCCAAAACCAAAATAAAATAAATCTTCCACCGATTGATGTTTCAGGATCTACCTTTTTCAGTAGGAAAAAAAAAAAAAAGCTGTTTCTTGAAGTGAGATATTTGATCGGGCTAATAAAATTCAGCTACACAAGGATTTACATGTGATAATCCCACTTGAACTGTAGGCTGCTTATTGGAGGAAGTGGTTAAAGACAGAATCGCTTGGCCTGAATGTTCAACATGATCAATTTTACAAACAGGATATAAAGAGACTCGGATGAACTGCATTTAATTGACTTACTATGAGTTTTCATGACTTGAATTTACAAAACTTTTCACATATCAAGCTAAAACGGAGTGAAAACTTTATAATTGTAAAAATAAGCACAGTTAGACAGACTCTGGTCCATTCTGGAAAAGTAAAACATGGTTTCATTTCTCTACAATTTTTTTTTTTTTTAACTTTTCTGGTGTTAAAGTTCCTGGCACTTAAAGCTGATATCCCTGATTTCAAATACCCTAGCTTAGACTGTTAACAAAGTCACAGAACTCTCAGGCCCCTCCCATCAGGTAGAATTCCTAAGCCACGCCCCCCCAGGTTTGGAAACATGCGTAGCTTCAGAAGACAGCCGAGTGCAAGACACTGGTCCGCAGTTCATTCAAGTACCGTAACATGGCGGAATCACCGGTAAGTGAAAACAATATAACAACTGACATTAATTGTTACTTTGTCCTGAAACTGACGCGGAACCAGCCGGCGGCTGTTTCTCCTGCTGTGACATGGTAGAGCGGCGATCACTCCCAGCAGTGGTGTGCTGCGGTAATATGTCTCAGTTTTTTAGGAGCACAGAAGCCAAATAAATGCAGAAGTCCGTATGGCTGGAGAGACTGTCCAATCATTCCTTTCGGGCCGAACCATTTGATTGGTTGATGTTTTTAGACAAATACGGGAGAACCACTTAATTATTTTTTTTAATCTTTTTTTTAATCTTCACAACATATTTTTCTCAACACTGTGTTAAAACATTTTTAATGGGCATGAAATATGTTAAGCTAATTTGTTATGCAAATGAAGTATAGCAGCTTTAATCTGCTCCCAACGTGCATGGAGAGGTAAAGGAGTTTAAGTGGATAAAAGCTCCAGCTGCACTTGTGGTATTGAGAGAAAACACTTCATAATTAGCCTGAATGTTAAATTCAGCCCGACGAAGATCACAGAACCAAACGAGTCTATCAATAAAGTTGTTTTTGATCATTTAAAGATGGTTTATTTTAATAAAATAAGTGTTCCTTAATACATCACACATGGATAAAAGGTTGGCTTGATTTCAGCCACACAGAAGCAGGAGTGACACTTGGCTTGGCATATTTGTGTTGAGCCGATCTGACGAGATGCAGACTGATTGTTTTAGATTTGAGTTCAGCTGTTTGACTTTCCATCAAACTTTTTAAAGCTCGATTTGGAGAGGTTTTTATTTTGTTTGTTCTGTTCACATAATAAATACAAAGTGCTGCATGAAGCATCAATATTTCATTTCTCATATTTGACTGATTTTATTAATCTAACAGGTTGATTTTAATAAATATTTCTACTAAGCAGATGTGGTTAGTAAAATAACATCTGTAAGGATCCAAAGCCTTAAAAACAGTTTTATGTGATTCTTCTCGCTGTATTTTTTTATTATTTTAATTCTTTTATTCTTATTATTAAAACAACTGTGTGGGAAGTAGGTTTAAAAGCACTTATGTAATCAGATTATTCCTTATCATGCCACCATCGCTGACCAAAAGCAGCTGGAAACTTTGTGCAACATGTTTTTGTTTCGTTCCTTTCGAGACCTCTCCAGCTTATGTGAAGATGTTTCCTCAACATGCCAGTAACATGTTATTGGAGATGTGCCTTAGAAACACACGCAGTTATTGTGTAAAAAACACCAATCAAAGTAGCTGCTATAATAAAACAATAAAAAACAATGAACAAACTTCGTCTGGTGCTTTTCTTGTTTTGACAGAACCGCCATCAAACAAGTCTTCCGTGGTAAGATTTATTACTGTGATGAATGCACTCGCAGTTCACGGCAGCATTTCTTAAAGGGTGAGATACGGCACTTCCTGTGTCTGCGGTAATAAGTCTGCCAGGTCTGAAGTACAGCAGATGAACGGTTGTATATAAAAGCAAAGAACAAGCACACAAATACAGACTTTTATACATTTCATCAAAAAGATGAGATAACTCACCCCCGTCTGAAGCTTGCCTGGGCGTAGATTGCTGAACGGGAAGACGATGACCAAGAACTTCTCTAGAGTCAGATATGTCAGGAGAAGGACAGACACCTGGGGAATAAACACTCAATATAAATTATAGGAATAACAAGTGCAGCCTTTCATTTGCAACACTTAGTTTCTTCATAAAAATCTCTCTTACAGCCACAGAGAACTTATTAAATCTTCATTCAGAACTGGAATAAATTCTTCTTCACAGTGGTGCAAAAAGTAGGTATGAACTATATGCAGCGCATAAGGATGCTGCGTTTGAGGGGCACCAAGGCGATGTCCCAGAATCATGTTGGTGCATGTGTAAATGATAAAATCAATAACAGAAGCACGTCACTGATTAGATGCCCCCCCGCCCCTTCCTCTCTCCTGGGTATGTACTTTATGCAAATGAGTGTTAACAGAGTGTTTATAATTTTATTCTTACACTACAGAGAGTGGATCTAGAACTGGGTGTTGTTACATGTTTACATCATTATCATTTTTGATTGAGCTAATTGCTGTTGTAGAGTGGTGGTGGGTTGTGTGTGTGTGTGTGTGTGTGTGTGGGGGGGGGGGGGGTCTTTACATGTATTCCTCAAAACTTTTGCAGCTTAAATGAGGACAAGAGACCCACTCATGATGAATGTATATTATGCAACCCAGATTCCAAAACAATTGGGATGCTGTGTAAAACGTTTTGCCTCTTTTGAATTAGATGATGCAACACATCCCATTTACTGCTGTGTAGCATCCCCCAACATTTTTGGAGAAGCGTTTCTGCCATCAAATTCAAAATGAGCTAATATTTTCTATGAAATGGCAAAAACACGACAGTTTCAACCTCAGATATGTTGTTTAGGTTCTATTAGGAATATAATTTCGCAAGTCATTGCATTGAAACATTAAAACATGGTGATTCCATGGGCTGCAACTCAGCATTATGAATAAAACACTGGCAATAAGATGATCATATTTGAGAAAATAAGAACTAGAAAAGGCAAAATGCCAAACAGAGTATAAATCCAAGAAGCAACAGAGGTGGCGCCTGAGATTAGATCTGTAAATCTGATTGTATAGAGCTCTTCACAAGCCCTGTTTTAGATGGGTTTATCATCACAAACCTTTGCAGTGCCTAAAATCTTTTACTGAGACACCAAATATGTCTGCGTTTTTTCATGTTTAAGTTGTTCCTGTAGGGCCTGTTTGTGCCTGAAAGTATCAATGGAAGCTCAAGAGAGGAGACAAAATAAAGATGTTGATAAGTTGTAACTAGAAACCTGTGGTGTTTCTCATATCAAAAATAAAAAGGAGAATGGAGGATTAAAGAAAAGGTTCTGATATAGTGGAGTTCTAGGGAACAATTCTGAACATTGAATATCTTCCTTGCTCTTTTGAACAACCTCAGTTTGAAGAAATAAACATTAGCTGTGACCAGGTTGACAAGCTACTGAATATTCAGAGCTGTGATAATTGCGAAAATCAAAATTAAATGTCATTATATGAATTTTTACATCATTTGTCAATTTCGCATTACACAGCCATGCCATACGAAACGTTATGAAATTCCTACCTGAATTGCTTCAAGAAGAACTAGCTGCTGCTGCTACTGCTAACTGCATCTGCAAATAACACAGATAGATACTGCTGAGAAAATTTTGAAATTTGATTGATTTACATCTGTAATCCACTTTCGTCTAAGCCAATCTTGATTGTCAATCTTAATTTCTTCAAACTGGGGTCATTCAAATGACTTTTTCACAAAAATCCTTTTATAAAGATCTGAGCTCTCCTTCGAAAGCCGTGTTTAAAGGCAGTTTTTTGATATCCTCGTCCTGGTTTCCCTGTTTCAATGGCAGATTATCAAGCAGCTGCTAAATTTACTGACATGCCGAGAACGTAATGAAATCCTTAGAATCTGGTGTGAGCATTAAAACATTTAATACATGCAGGATGGCAGGTTCTGCGGATCAAGACAGAAAAACATAGCTCTGAAGTACCTCTGAGGATAACATGGCCAGAAATCCAATGGTGCGGCACTCCACACTCTTCATCCAGGACAAGGCATTTTGATTGTACTGCCCACGGAACTTCAGATCATACACTCCAACAAAAAAAAGGTACACACCCATGAGGCAGTCTGCACCTGCACGATAAAACAGACCTGATATTGTTTTCAGGAAAAAGAAAAAAACTCTAAAAATGTTAAATGTGACCATCTGGCAGCTGCTGATACTTCCTGCAGGACTTCAAAAAGTCTCATTAAAACCTACAAAACAGAAAATACCTGCCTTGGGAGCAGTGAAGAGTAACGACCTGCAGGAGACCCACAAGGTGTCTGACTGGTGATGTGTCCAGGTGAGAGTGTGTGTAGGTGAGAAGATAAATGAGTCACTGCATTCATGTAATCAAGTCAAGCACAAGTCTTTTTTTATTGCTTAGGTATCTTTTTAGCTGACGGCAAGAATAAATAAGCAAACATCTCCAAAGCCTGTTGCTTTTTTGGGGGGGTTAAAAGAAAAAAACTTTAAATGAAATTTACTCAAAATCTAGAAGTCAAATGGATTTTTAGGATGATTTCAGAAAAATATCTCCCAAACAAGTTTTAAAAATGTAACATCTGTAATAAACAGTACTGTGCAAAAGTTTTAGGCAGTGGAAAGCAATCTAAATAAATCAATATTTGTTGTGAGCAGCTGTAACTTCAAAACAGCATCACTTCTTCAACATGCACATGCAGTCACTCATTCCTTGGAGACAAATCTACAAATCTTCTGTCTCTTCATGTTCTCCCTAATATAATCCATGATGTTGAGATCAGGTCTGCATGAAGGATAAATCTTCAAGACTGTTTCACTCTACAGCTTTTCAGCCTCTTGCTAAAGCAGAACTACAACAATATTTACATGTTTGTCTCATCAGAACAGCTGCAGCCCAGAAAATCTCTGACACTGTTTTGAAGGAAACTGATATTCACATCACATTTTGATGTGATTCACATTTTACAAATGGATAAAAATTAACAATTACAATTTATACTTGTGAAATCATCTTATTATGCAGCATTTTGTCATACCTGCCTAAAACTTTTGCACAGTACTGTACCTGGCAGGTTATACAGCAAACTATGGGTTTCATTTTATTTCAAACTATCCAAAAATACATTTAGAAGATATAACTACAGCTCAAATACACAACAATCTAATTCATGAGTCGGGAGGAACTTATAGATCTTGGTTTGGGTGTTTCATTTGTTTTTTTAACCAAACCCTCCAAAATAAGAAAAGAAAAAAAAAAAAAATCTGAATCCGCATTAAGATTTTTAAACAGAGAGTTAAAAAAAATCTAAACTAAGTGATTAATGAAATTGACTCTGTTGAACTCTTCTAACAAAAAGTATTTCAGAAACATTTGGCCTTGAAGAGCAAACTATTCATGACAACGGGTTATTTATTTCAGCTGGTCTTAAAAACAGAATGTTTCCAATTCCCACCTCAGCAGAGCTTTTAAAAAACATCTGGACATTTTTCTTATTTCAAACAAGCAGCCTGAGTTTTTAAAGTTGGCAAGAAAAGGCCTTTTTAGTCATGAGTGACAGGTGTGTGAGTGTGTGTGGGTCAGTGGTAACTAGTATAAAAAAATCTGGGTTGGAATGACGAAAAAAAAAACACAACTATTTCTGAGGATCTAATTAGTGATCGGGTTGATTATATTTATTATCTGCTGTCAAATGGGAAAAGGCTGAGTAATAAGGTTTTTGCTGATGTGTATGCGTCAGTATTTGTTAGCAAAAACTCTCATGAACCCGGGGGCGTGTCTAGAAAATCTCCATTAGGGGGACATGTAGGGGCACAGATTTTTAAAAGGGTGACACGCGTAAATGGGCCCATAACCTTAAAAAAAATTGAATTTTTACAGAATTATCGACCATTTCTTATAATTTAAAGCAGAACTAAGTAAGTTTTTTCACCTCAATAAATGTTTTCTAGAGTCCCTGTGGGGGTAAACAAGGACTTGGCGGGGTGATTCGTGGGTCCCTCCCCTCCCTCCGGGGTCTGTGTCCTGAAAGCAGCACTTGCAACTTTCAGTGGATCGGACCCGACTAATCTCGCGAGAACAAACCTGCTTTACGGCACTCACACTCACGTACATAAATACAAGCATGAAGCCCTTGCCGTTGTTAGCAACGCCACTCTTAGGAGCGCAAAGATGACAATAATACTCACCTGTCGAGACATTTTCTTGGTTTTGTTTTTCTTTCTTCTTGCAAAAGCGTTCTCTGCGCGTTGTTGGGGGGGGCGACGGCGGGGGGGGGTCTGCGGCGGCGGTGGGGGAACGTTACGACAGTGAGCTTTCACAGGGGACCAGTAGGGGGAGAGCGAGAGCAAAACTTACTTAGTTCTGCTTTAAGTGGCACCATAAACCAAAATAAAATAAAAATCAGTCAAAGCACAATGCCAGTGGTACATTTCCACTAATCATTTTCTTTGATTAATGTAAAAGTATTGATTGAATTTGATTGTCTCAGTTTGGGTGGCGCGCGTGGGGTGGCTAGTCTAATTTCAAGAGTGGCGTGTATTAAACAACCCCTTCATGCAGTGGTAGCTGAGACTCATTCACAACATACAGATCACACAAAATGCTCTGATTGAATGTGTGACTGCGCATAAACAGCTCAAACTCCATGTTGTTGAGTTTAAACTACTTTAAATTTCTTTATACATGTGATTCGTTTTTATCAAAAAGCAATCAGAGTTAAAGAAAAGGAGCGTAAACTTAAACATAAATCTTCTCAGCCAGAATCAGTTTGCTCCCACAAATTAATGTGTCTCCACAAGCATTTCATACAAATGTGTAATTTAGTTAAATACAGTGGTCCCTCACTTATCGCGGTTAATTGGTTCCAGACCCCCCCGCGATAGGTAAAAATTCGTAAAGACAAACGAGACAATCCGGTCAATTTTGAATATAAAAGCGATTTTTCAAAATAAAATACCGTGAATGACATGTCACATATGCGATCATATTTGTGTATCTAAACAGACTATAGCGATGAAAATAAAGACAACACACACACAGCACAACAGAGTGCTGACTACACTGAGGGGGGTGGGGTTTTTGGGTGTCTAAACACAAACGGGGAAAGACTCTTTCCCCGAAAGAGGGAGTGAGAGAGAAGTTGTCAATTGAAGATGAACGATGTAGCAGGAGAAATTAAAACAAGCTCTCTTCAATTTTGTTATGATGTTATTTACTTATCCATGGTGAAAAACTAGCTCTGAATAAACAAAGGAGCAGAAGTGCTTGTGGACCGGGGCAGAGAAAGACGCATCTAGTAACGGGATCAGCTGATCGCTGTGCGTTGCGGCGTTTCCGTGTGCAGTGATGAGTATAGCGTTGACTGATGATGGTGGTGAAGGACCTGTGCAGTGTGATAAAGGCGACAATGTGACTGCACAGGTACTAATGAGAGCTTTACAGCTCTTCGAGAGGCGCCTCGTCTTCAGATCGAGGCGCTGGATCATCAACTGACCGCAGAGGAACTGTGGGGAGGTAAACGAACAGCCAAAAGCACGGTATTTTAGATTTTTTATTTTTGGATGAATATTTTTGAAAAATCCGCGTGTTGAACCGTGAAGTAGTGAGGGATCACTGTACACCAAAGCAAAATCTTATTCATAGACTTTCATCTCAAGAAGACGTTCCACTGGATTTTATTTACATCAGAACATAAGTACTTCACTCTCTGCTCCCTGCTTTATAAAATATTTTGAAATGTGCACCCTGTAGGACTGCAGCTTAGAAAAGTAGAACTTATTGTCCCCAAACACTTTTCCACCTGCATTTCTTCATACTTGATTACTGCAGTCTGACAGAAAACACCTTTCAGGCTTCAGCAAAATGTTAAATGTTACAGTTTCTCTTGTCCTGGACTATATTTTTAATTAGATCCTCCTCCATTTTTTTTTTTTTCTTTTACCTATCCCTGATCATCTGCTGGATTTTAAAGGCGGCAGGTAACATAATTTCACTTTCCTGCTTTTGGGTTTTCTCCAAGAATAAAATTTTAAAAATTACATAAATGCAGATTAGGAGCAAGTTTTTAAAAGACAGATCTCAGACCATGGATTCTGATTTAGTCTAACACTTCTATAATTAAACAAGGTATAATGGCTTTGATAAAACAGAGTTGAATTAGCGTTTGTGTGGATACTCACAGCAGAGGACTTTGATGCAGGCAGCATGCAGGTTGTTCTCTGCACGAATCAGCGATCTCATGCCGATCACTAAAAGGTTACCAAAGCAAGTGATGAAGGCCATGACCCAAACAGACACCCGCAGCACCATGTTAGCCAGAAGGTCCTCAAAGGATGAGATGCCATCTGTGTTGGGCTTACAGGACCTGACATGAGGTGCATAGGAGCAATACTGGAAGGTCTTAAAGTAGCTGGTGTAGACGAGAGGCACCAGAAGAAACAAGGGAGAATTAATTAGACAAATAACGCCACAAAAAAGTTATAAATACATTCAACTGCTTCAAAATCAAGCATACATGTGGGAGAGGTTCTTCATTGGAAGGAACATCCTAGTCTGAATGTCTGGGATTTCAATTCCCTCCAAAGCTCTGCCGAGAAAGAAATAAGAGTCACCACAGTGCAAACTGCAGGAGGTTCAATCACCTTTATACTGAGAACATTTCTGCACCACATGTACTTAAATGGTCCTCATTGTTTCAAGGGATTAATTTGAGATTAAAATTAAGCTTCAAAGTTTAGAATGAGGAGTAAGTACAGTTTAAAGCTGAGGCATGTAAATAGTTGCAGGTTTAGGGACTAAGGAGGCATCGTGTGACGAAGGTGTGGCCACTTACAGAGACTGAAGACGAGTCAGGTGGCTGAAGTGACTCGGGTGAATCTGGAGATGAGGATTGTGGGAAATATTTCTGCAACAAGAACATTTAAATGTGTGTTAAATCTTCAAGTTTCAGTCTTATACTGTCAGTCGCCTTTGTTGCAAAGTAATACAGTCTTCATGAAAATCTCCTCCATAACGGCACCTTTTCATTGTTGCAGCATTTAAACTGTTTTAAAGCTCTGCAGCATTTATGTTTAAAACATCCCACACATTATATAAACTAGATTTATTGCTACAATGTTCACAAATAAACACATATTTCCTGAAGTTGTTGGAAAGTTTGTTTCTATTTTTTTCTTTTTACCTCATGCTGTTCCAGCTGATACAGAGATCCAATGGCTGTTACACTGATATTTAAACATTACATCATATTTCATAAAACTGTGTCTGCTCACGAGGTTTTAAATGGAACAAGGTGTGCAGGTTGGTCTAACAGACTGTAAATAAACAACTGTCTTCCTAAAAAACACCATTTTACCAACAGAACCTCATGGAAACAATGTTTTTTTGTGGTCAACCTTTTAGACTTTTCTCTGCAGATAATAAATGATAACCAGACAGCCTAAAACAAACAACACAGCAGCTTAAATCATGATTAAGAAGACAAAGTTAAGATTTATATTTGCTTTGATGAATTTCCCCATAAAAACAGAACAATTCTTGCTCGTTGAAATCGAAATAAATTCTAAAAATAGACATCAGCACACTTGTTAATGCTGGTTAACATCCAAAACAGGAACCATAAGTCCTGTCCAACAGTTACTCATCAGGCCTGAAAAACAGCTGAACAAACCCCAAAACACTGAACAGACTGCATGGAAAATGTTTGGACAAGAAGCAGCTCAAACTTTGGCTAAAACTGCCAAATCAAATACAGGTTAACAGGCATTCTGTTAAAATGTATACATTTTATTGCCAGAATATGAAATTTAAGCAAATGGTAAATGGGATGTACTTGTATAGCACCTTTCGAGTCAAAGGACACAAAGAGCTTCACACTACAGTTTCTCATTCACCCATTCACACACTCACATGTTTGGTGGTGATTAACTACAGACATATTGTTGCCACGGCTGTCCTGGGACACACAGGCTGCCAAGCACAGGCACCATCAAACAGGCAGGGTGGGTGAAGCAAGGACACAATGGCAAAGCAATCTTTTCCCAGAGGGAGCAGGATTTGAACTGGTGACCGGTGGACCTCCGGTTACAAGATGAGTAGATGACCTCTACTTCCTGAGCTACTGCTACTAATAAATAAACCATTTTGATTTCATTCATTCTGTGCACAATTCTAAAATATTCCAAGATGAACATATGCCATGTTCCATTTTCTTCTTCTTCTGTCTCTTTGGAGGGTTATGGTAAATGTCCTGTATTTGTATAGCGCTTTTCTACTACCACTCAAAGCGCTTTGACACTACAAGTTTTACATTTAAATATTCACACAACCCGATATGTATATCGGAAGAAGAAGGGAGGGGCTAACGTTCATACAACCTGATAAGCAAATCAGCAAGAGACTTCAACATGTGATGGTGGAAGCCGGGATCGATCCGACAACCTTCTGATTGGAAGACAACCGCTCTAACCACAGCCGCCCCCCCTGGTTGTGAGGTTTATTGGAATGCCCCGCCTGCTGATTGAGGCGCTACCCTTTCATCAAGTCAAAAGAGCTGATGGCATCGTTTTATGAAACAATAAATAAATCTGTTCCAGGGGAGACACCATACCCACAAAAAACAGTCACTCCACAGAGGGACGTCCAGATTCCCTGTTTCCAGGTCAGCAGTTAAATAAAGGGCTGCTTCCCAGAATGTTTTGGATTTGGAGCATATTAGATCAGTTCTAGCCCAAAATATAAACATTTCTATTGATGCAAAGACTAGATTGGCTTTAAGAAGTAAAATTCTTTAAAATTTTCAGTGACATACAGTGGGGCAAAAAAGTATTTAGTCAGCCACCAGTTGTGTAAGTTCTCCCACTTAAAAAGATCAGAGAGGCCTGTAATTTTCATCATAGGTATACCTCAACTATGAGAGACAAAATGAGGAAAAAAAATCCAGAAAATCACATTGTCTGATTTTTAAAGAATTTATTTGCAAATTATGGTGGAAAATAAGTATTTGGTCAATAACAAAAGTTAATCTCAATACTTTGTTATATAGCCTTTGTTGGCAATGACAGAGCTCAAACGTTTTCTGTAAGTCTTCACAAGGTTTTCACACACTGTTGCTGGTATTTTGGCCCATTCCTCCATGCAGATCTTCTCTAGAGCAGTGATGTTTTGGGGCTGACGCTGGGCAACACGGACTTTCAACTCCCTCCAGAGATTTTCTATGGGGTTGAGATCTGGAGACTGGCTAGGCCACTCCAGGACCTTGAAATGCTTCTTACGAAGCCACTCCTTCGTTGCCCGGGCGGTGTGTTTGGGATCATTGTCATGCTGAAAGACCCAGCCACGTCTCATTTTCAATGCCCTTGCTGATGGAAGGAGGTTTTCACTCAAAATCTTATGATACATGGCCCCATTCATTCTTTCCTTTACACGGATCAGTCGTCCTGGTCCCCTTGCAGAAAAACAGCCCCAAAGCATGATGTTTCCACCCCCATGCTTTACAGTAGGTATGGTGTTCTTTGGATCCAACTCAGCATTCTTTCCCCTCCAAACACGACAAGTTGAGTTTCTACCAAAAAGTTCTATTTTGGTTTCATCTGACCATATGATGTTCTCCCAATCCTCTTCTGGATCATCCAAATGCTCTCTAGCAAACCGCAGACGGGCCTGGACGTGTCCTGGCTTCAGCAGGGGGACACGTCTGGCACTGCAGGATTTGAGTCCCTGGCGGCATAGTGTGTTACTGATGGTAGCCTTTGTTACTTTGGTCCCAGCTCTCTGCAGGTCATTCACTAGGTCCCTCCGTGTAGTTCTGGGATTTTTGCTCACCGTTCTTGTGATCATCTTGACCCCACGGGGTGAGATCTTGCGTGGATCCCCAGATCGAGGGAGATTATCAGTGGTCTTGTATGTCTTCCATTTTCTAATAATTGCTCCCACAGTTGATTTCTTCACACCAAGCTGCTTACCTATTGCAGATTCAGTCTTCCCAGCCTGGTGAAGGTCTACAATTTTGTTTCTGGTGTCCTTTGACAGCTCTTTGGTCTTGGCCATAGTGGAGTTTGGAGCGTGACTGTTTGAGGTTGTGGACAGGTGTCTTTTATACTGATAACGAGTTCACACAGGTGCCATTAATACAGGTAACGAGTGGAGGACCGAGGAGCCTCTTAAAGAAGTTACAGGTCTGTGAAAGCCAGAAATCTTACTTGTTTGTAGGTGACCAAATACTTATTTTCCACCATAATTTGCAAATAAATTCTTTAAAAATCAGACAATGTGATTTTCTGGATTTTTTTTCCTCATTTTGTCTCTCATAGTTGAGGTATACCTATGATGAAAATTACAGGCCTCTCTGATCTTTTTAAGTGGGAGAACTTACACAA
>SSNP01000113.1:80608-123489 GCA_006937955.1 Pachypanchax playfairii | reverse complement strand
TTGTGTAAGTTCTCCCACTTAAAAAGATCAGAGAGGCCTGTAATTTTCATCATAGGTATACCTCAACTATGAGAGACAAAATGAGGAAAAAAAATCCAGAAAATCACATTGTCTGATTTTTAAAGAATTTATTTGCAAATTATGGTGGAAAATAAGTATTTGGTCACCTACAAACAAGTAAGATTTCTGGCTTTCACAGACCTGTAACTTCTTTAAGAGGCTCCTCGGTCCTCCACTCGTTACCTGTATTAATGGCACCTGTGTGAACTCGTTATCAGTATAAAAGACACCTGTCCACAACCTCAAACAGTCACGCTCCAAACTCCACTATGGCCAAGACCAAAGAGCTGTCAAAGGACACCAGAAACAAAATTGTAGACCTTCACCAGGCTGGGAAGACTGAATCTGCAATAGGTAAGCAGCTTGGTGTGAAGAAATCAACTGTGGGAGCAATTATTAGAAAATGGAAGACATACAAGACCACTGATAATCTCCCTCGATCTGGGGATCCACGCAAGATCTCACCCCGTGGGGTCAAGATGATCACAAGAACGGTGAGCAAAAATCCCAGAACTACACGGAGGGACCTAGTGAATGACCTGCAGAGAGCTGGGACCAAAGTAACAAAGGCTACCATCAGTAACACACTATGCCGCCAGGGACTCAAATCCTGCAGTGCCAGACGTGTCCCCCTGCTGAAGCCAGGACACGTCCAGGCCCGTCTGCGGTTTGCTAGAGAGCATTTGGATGATCCAGAAGAGGATTGGGAGAACATCATATGGTCAGATGAAACCAAAATAGAACTTTTTGGTAGAAACTCAACTTGTCGTGTTTGGAGGGGAAAGAATGCTGAGTTGGATCCAAAGAACACCATACCTACTGTAAAGCATGGGGGTGGAAACATCATGCTTTGGGGCTGTTTTTCTGCAAGGGGACCAGGACGACTGATCCGTGTAAAGGAAAGAATGAATGGGGCCATGTATCATAAGATTTTGAGTGAAAACCTCCTTCCATCAGCAAGGGCATTGAAAATGAGACGTGGCTGGGTCTTTCAGCATGACAATGATCCCAAACACACCGCCCGGGCAACGAAGGAGTGGCTTCGTAAGAAGCATTTCAAGGTCCTGGAGTGGCCTAGCCAGTCTCCAGATCTCAACCCCATAGAAAATCTCTGGAGGGAGTTGAAAGTCCGTGTTGCCCAGCGTCAGCCCCAAAACATCACTGCTCTAGAGAAGATCTGCATGGAGGAATGGGCCAAAATACCAGCAACAGTGTGTGAAAACCTTGTGAAGACTTACAGAAAACGTTTGAGCTCTGTCATTGCCAACAAAGGCTATATAACAAAGTATTGAGATTAACTTTTGTTATTGACCAAATACTTATTTTCCACCATAATTTGCAAATAAATTCTTTAAAAATCAGACAATGTGATTTTCTGGATTTTTTTTCCTCATTTTGTCTCTCATAGTTGAGGTATACCTATGATGAAAATTACAGGCCTCTCTGATCTTTTTAAGTGGGAGAACTTACACAATTGGTGGCTGACTAAATACTTTTTTACCCCACTGTAAATATAAACGACGCTATGAACAATAGGCTTTTAGCCTATGGCTAATTTGCAGCCCTCATCTTCAGTTAGACTTGGTGCTCAGATTTTATCTTTAAGCAAGAAAAACCTGCACAATGCTTTTTTATTACAATGGATAGTTAATAAACAGGCAGGATGATGTTGTAAACCAACTAACTTTAAACAGCATACATAAAAGCAATCAAATAAAAGCAACATTACCCAGGCCCCCTTCACACAAGACCCTCACTGTTCTCCACAAACCTATATCACTTATCCAAATGAGGCCAGATCCACCATGATACTGGTACACTTTTAGAACTCGACAAATTTCTGCTGTTTTCTGCATCTCAACATGTTGCGTCTTCCCCGCAGCAGATTCCGAGGACCAACCCACCACATGTACCAGTGATCGACCTACGTCCCAGGTCACATGCTAGCATGACTATAGAAGATCACGCCATGCTGACACAACACTACCTCATGATGTGGTTGTTGCCTAGGCACAAGGCCAGTGTGGCCAGTCCTGCTTTAGAGAAAATGACAATGATGCTATATTATGGATGCCCACAGTGCTCCACCAATCCAAAGACCAGACATTCAACCACCATGATGATAAATCATGTAGAAACACGAGCTCACTACATTCTTTCTACATCCCATAAAGACCATCTATGTTCCAGATGATTTTTATACAATAAAAAAATGTGTCTTGTGGTCTTCATCCTGTGGAAAGGAGGCCTTAAGCGAACACACATAATTACTTTTCGATACAATGTCCAAATGTTACTCTGGCTCTCACTTTGAATATATACAATTCCATTTATCTTAATCTAATCTCAGTGTCACACATTCATCTGATTCTTCTTTCTAACAAAGCAACTCACTGCTTTCACTTCAACTTTCATCAGATGACAAAAACTTTTCCAAAAGCTTCTTTTTTTTTCTCTTCCCAGTTGGGTCATGCTCTCTGAATCCTCTCTTAGATCTACAGATTTCCATAGCCTCTTTTTTCCTTTTAACGAGCCACATTTCACACCAATCCACTAGTTTCACAGCACAGACATAATGAAGAGCATCTTGTCTTCTTTTCAAAGCTAGATGTCGGTTACTCACAGTTTCAGGAGGGTTTTGGAGAGGCTCTTAAAGGTGTTGTTTGGCAGCTTTGTGATATTGTTACTGGACAGATTCCTTAACGGGATTGGAAAGATAAAAAAGAAAACAGTTACAAGTTAGAAGGCGTTTGTAGATTTAACAACTGGCTATACTGTTTTAATGAAAAGTTTACTCATTTAATGTCCAACAGAGACAGAGACGAGCACAAAGTCCTCACTAAAGGTCAAAACTGGCAGAATGTTTCTTACAGATTTCCAGGTAATTTAAAATATCACAAACTTGAGTGCAACTTAAAACCTCTTTCCTTTCATTAGGAAATAGTCTAATGGTAGATCTGTCCAATCATGCTTTAACAACGGGTTCTTTCAGAGTAAAGAAGAAGAGCTGATGACAATTTCCTGCAGATTAACAAGTTAGGAACATTTCGGTCCGGCGTTGACAAAAGGGTATTGTGTCAGAAGCTTTTTAAAATCTCAGGACAAACAGTTACAGATCAATGTTCATGTGCTAAATAACATGTATGAAAATAAACTGGTTGAAGCTACTCACAGTTCAGCCAGTTTCCACAGAGAGTGGAAAGTGTTTTCAGGGACTTTTTTGATTCTGTTGTCCATCAGTAATCTGTAACAGGAAAGATCTGCTGTCAGAAACATTGTCTCAATGTGACTAACTTTGTTGTAGGAAAATTTTCTGCCACTTCATTCAAGATTACTACGTGTTCTCAGTCTGACTGACTTCTAGACTTTAACGTTCACTTTTCTGTCCAATTTGGAGACATTTTTGACATCAAAACATCAGTAAATCAACTGTAACTCACAAACTTTGTACAGTTTATATCTGTATGCTTATATAAAATATTTGAAAGTGGGAAAAAAAAATTTTCCCTTTATGAAAAACATTTATATCTATAAGTTAATTACAATTTAAAATAAAACATTAACCTACTCCAAAAGCAATGTGTGATTAGTTTTTCTTCAGTGCTGCTCTGTTTTATTTCAGGTTCTAAGAATAGATGATGCAAACCAGATGAAATAGACACATTTTCCTTGCTGGCATTATAAATAAGGGATCTCATAAAGAATTGTTTCCAATTTTTGTGTTTCAGAGTGCTATATAAACCAAAAGAGCATATTCAATTGATCCTTATACACAATATGAAATGTTCTTTGCTGGTTTCGACACTCTCACTTTAGATTTAACAACTGGATATACTGTTTTCATGCACAGTTTACTTATTTAATGTCCAACAGAGACGGAGACGAGCACAAAGTTTTTATTAAAGGCCAAAACTGGCAGAATGTTTCTTACAGACTTCCACGTAATTTAAAATAAACCTGGTTTAGGCAAATTAGGCCATTTTAGATTTTTGTTTTATAGATAATATAGATAATACCACAAATGTTTTTTTCACATATTGTTTTTCTTGTTTACCCAATACTAATTCAGACCTGAAAAATAGTCAAAACAAGTTGCTTTTTTTTTCTCCTCCTCATGTTTCAGCATCCTGGCAAGTCGAACAACATCAGCTGTACTAAAACATTTCTTTTAACTCTCCAGCTGCCCTCAGGTCATTTATATAACCAACCATTTACACAAGCATTGAATGACTGGAATTGTTTAAAACCAAGTTTTAATGAAGTTAATATTTAAATTCATCTTGGCTCAAACATGATGTCAGAGTTTGTTTGTTTACGGGGAGAAAGATGAAAAGAGAATAAAGTTGGTGCGAATAACAGAGAAGGACAAAATGAAAGAGAGATAAAGATGTGACAAGATGACAGGAGAGGAGAATAAATACGCATAAATAAATCTGAGTGAAAAAGAACAGAAAGACAAAGATAAACCCGAAACAGGGAATGATAAATACACAGAGACAGGTAGACAGGTGATCTTACTGAAATATTCTTTTATGTTTTTATTTACTGCGCAAACAAAATTCACATCAGTGCTCGGAATATATAACGGAAAAACGTGATTCTGAGGTCTGATAAATATCAAAACTACAGTACAGTAAAACTAAACCCAGAACCTTCTTGGTACAAGATTATGCTGCCAAATTAAAAGCAACTTCATATTTGGCAGTTTACATAAATCCAAACAGCAATTTAATAGTTTAAAAATGAAAAGAAAACCAGAAGAGCCAAAAGCTCTTTGAACGCCGACTTTAATCTGGATTCCAAAGAAAGTCGAAACCCACGTGTCAAATTAAACATACTTACAACCTCAGAAAAAGAGGGTTTTGGCTCCTGAAGTTTTTTTTTTATCCCTGTTATAGCATCAGTTTAATTTGGAGCATTATTATTGCTCAGACAGCTGTAATTATATAAGACCCCCTTCATACTGGAGGAAGAGCCCACTTTGATGTACAACATAAGCCCTAATGTAGATAGTTTTGCAGGATCTAGTCAGGGCCGGCCCTAAGCTGCATGGTGCCTTAGGCGAAAAAGGATTTTGGCGCCCCCTACTGCCCAGAACAGAAACAACAGAAACAACATAACTGGATTACATCGCAAAAAATATTAATTTATACTAAAATGAACAGTAGAAATTATTTATTTATTTAATTATTACTTATTTTGCTCTTTGCATGAGATGAATGGTGTGTCCAACACTTTGTTAAAAAAAATGATATTAAAATAATGAGAATTTGGCGCCCCCTCCAGCAGAGGGCACCCTAGGCAATGGTCTAATCTGCCTATGCCCAGAACCGGCCCTGGATCTAGGCATGGTCTTCAGATGTGCATCGAGAACATACTGGTGTCACCCTTACTTGTGATAGAAAACAGTGGAGTGTCTGGGGTTTAACGTGGCGCTGGCAGAGTATTGGGGCTTTGGGGGGAGCGTGGTGACAGCAGCAGCAGTAAATCTGTGATAAAAGACCCACTCGCACTGGTGTGACTCAGTCATTAAGAATTTGAAGCAGGAAGAGTTCTGCTGGCCTCACGCCTAGACTACAACCTCATCTTGCCATCAGCATTGTGCTAGCAGGATCTTCCAGCTGCATCCTGATATGGGATGAGAGAGGAGAGCCACAAAGTCCTTCTAACTCCCATATTTATTAAATAAACTGTGTGTTCTGTTTTCAGTCAGGAGTTTGTCCTGTATTTGTGAAAACATCAAAACGCAGCGCCATCCTGCCAACAACTTGACACGAGCAGGTGCTGGTAATGAGAAAAACATTAGGAAGTGAAGCCAATCAGAGGCAGAGGAGGGTCTGTTAGTGGAGAGAGCGTAAAACTGTTGTCATCTTGTGTGAAGGGGGACTGAGACACAATGAACTAAAGGGTCACAGTGCTTTTATTTACAGACAATGGTTTAAAACCAAGGACAGAAAATAGTGTCTCTGACCCTCAAGTGTCTTTTAAACATTAAGTGTCAAGTGTTCGCCTGCGTCTTTCAAATGAAATCTTCACCTTTTTAAAGGCATACAAGTCTCAAGCAGTGCAGCCTCCAGAAGTCTTTCACAGGGGTAATCAAGATGATTTTATTAATTTAACTTTACAATGAACATTTCTAACCTGCAATAATCCCATGTGTAATACACAAAACGGACACTTATATTACTATCCATATTGTATATATTTTTAACGCACGCACATCTTTATTCATTTTATAAACATTCTGTGTTTCTGTCCTTAAATGAGTGTTGCAACACCGGAATTTCCCCATTGTGGGACAAATAAAGGATTTCTTATCTTTCTTATCTTATCTATTATTCTGCTAGACAATCATCTACAATTTAGTTTTAAATTATTTTTATAATCAGTGTGCAGTCTTGTTCAGGTCCAACAATGATTACGAAATATGTTCCTCTTTCTTTTTGAGGATCTTGAAAATGTCTCATATTTGTCTGTTTAAACGCTGCCCTGATGAGCCGTCTGTAGTCTTTGCTCAGATAAGTTTTCACTTTATTTGCTGATTTATCTGTATTTATATTCTTTAGTTTTATTTGATTATTTATTTTTGAGAATAGAATATTCCACATAATGGAATAGATCTTTTATAAGCTGTTAGTCAGGTTTAAATATTAGACATAAAATTTTGGACTATATCCAAGTTTCCATACCCATAAATTAATTACTGCTTTGTGTAGATTATCAAGTCTCTTCAGCTCTAACAACTACATATCCAGACATTTGGAAGGTGTACTGTTTTATATGAGTCATTTCTCACTAATCTAATCAAACGTAGGCATGATGCTGAGCAGTTGTTGGTGAGTTTCTGCACAGGAACCAGAAAGACGGCGTGTGAACATGCAATCACAGGAAAAACAAGAAAAAAAATGAATCATATCAACTGATTTGTCACAAGCATGATTAACTCTATAACGATCAACAGACCAGAAACTGCACAAGATGTTTGAATGGGAACAAAAAAAACTCTTATTTTGAAGGAGAACATGAGCCTCAAATCAGGACATCACTTTGACCTTGAGGACTTTGCAGATTAAAGGCGATTAAATTAGAACGAACAAGCATCCATCCTTCTACAATTTACTGCTAACATTTTTAAAATTCATATACAAAATTGGATATTTTACAGTAACTTCTAGCCAAGTGTTTACGAATCCGAGGCCTTGGGTAATAAAAATGCTGGTTTGATGTTGAAGCTGCGTCACAGTCTGCTGGAACTCTCAAGTCTTTTATTTTTACTGGTGGAGCAGACTGCAGAGGGAAAGCTGTTAGGACCACTCAAGCCAGACTGCTGTAGAATTATTACATCAAAAATGGTTGAATAAGACATGGATGGTCACTTGGAGAAGAAAGGTGTTTTAAACAAAGACATTAAGGCCTCGTCAAAGAGTAAAATAATAACTCAAGATGGGATGAAACAGCTGAAACTGCCTATAAATAATCTCTCTGTCTGTTTTATCACACAGCTAATACATTCACTGTACAAATGAACAAGTCCATGTAAAATAACAGTTCTACTTTTTGTTACATTTTATAGTTAAATACTCACAGGACTTCAAGTTTACTGCACGTCTTTAAGATCGAGTAGTTCAGAGTTTGAATCTGGTTTCCCTCCAGATCCCTGAGAAGGGAAAACAAGGCAGAAGTGTTAAATGTAACATTTAACTATTAAAACACACGTAATTCTGAAGAAGTGTTGAAATGCAAAAATAACATATTCCAACATGTAAATGTTTAGGTTCTGAAAGAATAACAAAAAAGCAACAATTTGTTTTGTTTTGTTACGGTTGGAGCTCAATCAGGGCTGTAATGTTTGTTTTTTAATCAAAAAAGAAAGAAAGTTGAGAATAAAGTTAAAGTTTTATTCTGAAATTAGTTTAGTTTATTTTCATTTTTTGGTTGTATTTTGATATGTTTCTTTTTTTTCTGTCCAAAATATTTTTACAATTTGTTTTCCACCTTTTCAGAAAACTTAAAATATAGTGGAAAAAAATGACATACATTTATATTTATGGTATACAGAAACAATCTAATTTCAATCTAATTTCAGATTATTCCAAAGACATGTTTTGTTATTCTAAGTTCCAGTTTAAAACTTGGATTTCATTCACTGGATGTTAAATGTAGTTTTTTTTTTAAAACACAATCATTTCTGATTTACATCCACATTAAAGAACTAAAATCATTATGAACAGCTGTTGCAAAAAAAGATGCTCTCAGATTAGTTTAATTAAAAAAAACATCCAAAATTGTAAAAGTGCAGAAGGTTAATGCAATGAAACTCCAAAACAACAGAAACATAAAAGCAAAAATAAAATCAATTGTGAGGAAAAGTGAGAAATTAACAAAGCAGCCTGTTAGGGAATCCTTTTTAGCTTTCTACATTTGGATGTCTGCTTTTTTTTTTATATCAGATTCCAGTCCATTACTTGAGCCATTCAAGGATCTGATGAAAAATAAACATTCTTATAGCTAAAAAAAAGAGAAAAGGGAAGAAAAATAAATATTTAGTTGTAAAATCCAGACAGATTTAACGTGCTGAACAAATACGAGTCCTGACTCCAACAAACCGACATAAAAGCTACAACATGAGGTCACTGTGAGTGTCATGCTCATCTTGCAGGTGTTCTCCAGGCTGTAACCATCCAAAAATAACTGGTCAGTCTGACCGGCTGCGGTGACATTAACTGAAGATGTCTGCCGGTCTGAAGCACCACTCATCACAGTGTCACCAGTGCAACATAAACACACACATACACACCCACACATTTCAAATTCCACATCTACTGAATCTCACACACGCTCGTGCACTACACACCTGCAGACACACAAGTACACTGTCAGAGCAGACTCACAGCCAGTCCAAGGCAGGCATGTGTTGACAGAAGCTTGGATGAGGAAGCTGCTGCAGCGAGGTGTGCACCATGGATCTGAGGAGAGACGAAGGACAATTTATCCCAAGACAGATATTAAAATCTCCACTGCAGGATGTAGATCTCAGATCCCTCTACTGCATCCCCTCGTCTACACCTGCTAAAGGTGGAATGATATGGAGAAATTGTACTGTAGCTGTTTAAATGAAATGAATAGTCTTAACTGAGAATTAAAGAGTCTCTGACATGCAGTTATGGTATTTTATTGCTTCATATCAAACAAAATTAAAGTTGTGCCAAGAAGCCAATTTTCCACATAAATAGGGATGCACAGATTTCCTAATATGATAATTTATAGAATATCACTGCACAGTTTTGAGGAAGGCGCACTTATCAGAAGTGACAAAATGTAGGAATGGGAGATGTAAACAAAGGGATCACTGTGGCAGAAAGTGAAGAATCAGATCAAGAATCTGTTTGAAGATTTGTTTCTTTCAAAAATGAGAAATTGCTGACTCAGAAGAAGAGTCCATGTGAAGAGAACCAGGGTCTTTCTCAATGTCAAGGAACCTTGCCTTGATGAATTGGTCCCGCCACGGTTGCCTAGGAGATACGTCATCGGGACCCGCCAAGGCGCATTCTAATGTTCATATGCTACGGAGGCATCCGTCCTCGGTTTGCCTGCTGTTTAGCTAACATACCAAGGATACATGGGACGTGCCTTGATGCCTTTCCTTCGGTCACACATTTCCCAGAATACATTGTGGTATTTTCAAAAAATGGTGGTTCAGGAGCCGACAGCAGCTACTTCAAAGGCAAGTTTCCAGTTTAAATGCAAGTTAACTGATTGTTGCTATCGGGTTTTTATATAAAATGTTTTTTTTAGATCCAAACTTCTTATACGGTTGGTTAGTTGCAGCTTTGGTGGTTAGAAGGTATTAACTCGCTTGTACATTTTTATTTTAATTTTATTTTTAGTAACATTTCTAGTTCCGTGGCTGAAGGAATGCTGCTACGCTACTATGCTACGACAATAGGCAGGACGTAAACAGTTGACGTGAGCAGGCAGCTGCGGCCACGTGAGTTAAGTCTGTTCCAGTGTCCTCATAAGCAAGACGCCTCGTCTACCGAGGCACTGCCTCAGTAGGCGAGGTTTCTTGACATTGAGAAACCCCCCCAGTTTTGATGCGCACAGCATGTTTGAGCCAAAATTGGTTCCACAGGTTTTAAGTTCTGCTGATCAAACACAGTCAGTCTCAGTGTCATTGTGGATGCAAATGAACATTATGAACAGACAAATCAGAGCACAAATCCACCAAGAAATCTCTCAGTGTTACTAATGTTGGATCCTGACGTGTGCGACTCCAGTTGCACCGTGAGTATTTCTCTCTCTGACTATTCGCTTTTTACAAGGTTTAATTACGTTCATGATGCGTCCTGATGACAACAGCTGGATTCAGAGTTCACAGAAAGATCCTGACGATCTGACATCTGCAGCTCATTTCAAACTCCTGTCCTTTTTTTTTATAACATTCAAATGTTTCTCAGCTCAGAACTGAGTGTTGAGAAAGTGACATTCAGAAAAGAAGATTTCCTCCTCGTTCTTTCTGCATATCGCTGCCTTTTTTCTGTGCAGTATTCGATTACAGGTCATGTTGTTCATAGAAATAACATCTGATGTTTCACTTGTGGCTCTGTTGTAAAAATAGGTTTGACTTGAGCGTGGCTGTGCAAATGAATTTTTACCATCGGTCAATATCCAACCCACTGAGTCAGAACATGTACATTTGGTCTTTTTTAAATCTTTTATTTCCACATGAATGATTACATAATTCTCTGAGTCTGATTTAGGAATATACATTAATGAAGCAGTGTTGCTACAACCAGCTTTTATAC
Organism: Pachypanchax playfairii; assembly: GCA_006937955.1. NCBI lineage: Eukaryota > Metazoa > Chordata > Actinopteri > Cyprinodontiformes > Aplocheilidae > Pachypanchax > Pachypanchax playfairii. The sequence goes on along the minus strand of SSNP01000113.1, from coordinate 112,624 downwards.
AGCGTTTCACTGTTTTATCAACAGAAAACTCAAAGCTTATAGATGCTTTTCAGTGTCCATGTAAGATGTAAACAAAGTGCTGCATTCCTGCATTTTATAACTGAGACTGAAGCTCATAAAAACATCTATATTTGTCTTATAAGAGTCAAACCTCACAAATTTCTACTAGGATTTGTTTAACAAAGTTACAATGCTTCTAAATGTTTTATTGAGACCTGAACATGTCAGAAACCTTTTAATACCTGTGGTTGTTTTGTTGCAGCAGATACTGCTGTTTCATCTCTGAGATGTTTTACAGTGTTGCAAGTTTTCTCGAGCATCTTGTGCAACATGCTTTGTACAATCAGCTCTCTGAGGACAATGCCAGCCATCCTCATAAGCAGAGCTTCTTTGAGTCACTAGCTTTGATGCTGCTAACTGAACAGATGGCAGCACAAACAAGTTGCACTCTTCACCAAAGAAAAACATCCTGCTGTAAACGTTAAAAAAGGGTTTGAACTACTTTCAGAGATAAAGTCTGTTCCGTCTTTTGTTTTAAACAGTGTCAGTGAGATGTGTGGTCCGATGAAAACAGTGGTTAACTTATTCTAACTCCTCTAAAACAATCACGTCCTCTGTGTTCCTCACATACTGCCGTAGAAAAGTCTGTAGTCATCAGAAATCACAAGTCAGCCCGACTTTCTTGTTATTTTCAGCGCTGTTTTTTTAACTATTTTTTTTTTATTATTATTTCTTTCTGAAGCTATTTGACACGGACATTAATAATTCAGACTTGAAAAAATAAGCGATAAACCAAAATCATGTTGATCTTTAGTTACTTTGTTACCAGAGGCCTGTCACATAAACGCAGGTTTTTTTCTTTAACTGTTTGACAGTATTTTTTTTTAGATCTGAATCAACAACTCAGTTCAGTCTGTCCGTTTGTACTCTCTGCTGTCCATCTTGGATAAAATGTTGTGGATCTAAAATCTGATAGTAAACTGAAAACATCTTGTTTTATTCACAAAAGCAAAATGAAAGATCAATTTTTGACAGTTTATTTAAAAATGTATCAGATTAATCACGTTTTCCAGTCTGAGCAAAACTCAGTTGAGCCGATGTTCCTCACTGAGTTCATAGATTTCAGCGTCGCTGTTCACTGAAGTGAGTCAGACTTATCAGATCTGTCAGTATTGTTGTTCCCTGATGGAAGATGTGCACGAAACATTCAAAAACTCATCAAGTGTTACAGCTTTAAAGAAAACTTTGCTCTTTTTGGTCAAATTTTTGCTGGATTTTCTCCTTAGAGTCAGCAAACACGACTTTCTTTTAGCAATCCTGAAATTTCCCCCTGAAACAGATCAGGTCAGAAAATTGTAAAACAAAAATTCTTATAATCTTTTGGGCGATGAGAATATACAGTAGTTGCATGATGCGAGGGCACATGCAGGTTGATACTATCCATAGATGCTTAATCGAGTTAGCATGTAACTTTTAACATGAGTGGTTAAAAGTAAACTAAAAGAAGCAGAAATATTACAAGCAGTATTTAAAAACTTAAAAAAAAAAACATGAGGAACCACATGGTGAACAGGAGATGGAGGCTGGAGGGACAAACACATGCTAGAATGAAAAAAAAAATCCTGTCTGAATTTGTACGTTTTTTGCCTTTTGTTTCTTTATTTTTTGGAAGGTCAGTCCTTTATCTTAAACTCCACTATAAGAAAAGTATTTTATAAAAACTTTGGATTTAAATTAATGTAGTAACATTCTTTGCATTGCTGCATACGTGAATACTCTTAGCTATAGTGCACTGATATTGTTTACAGTGATCTATATTCATCTGTCTCTTCAAGTACAAAAAAATTACACTGTTTTATCATTTATCAGACTAATTTAAATCAGGCTTTGCTTTGAAATGGTTGGTAATAAATGGGAGGGAATATAGTGTATGATTTGAGAACAAGCTATCGGGCATCTGTCAACAGAGCAGATTTAATGTGTTTCGTTTCAGGCGACACATCAAACAAGATGTTTCAGCTCAGACAAGAGTAAGAAAAAGACACATAAGGTCACTGCTAGTCCATGAGTCACTACTTGAAGTCATAAATGTTTTTTTTTTTTTTTTAGAATGAGAGAACAATTCAAACGATTTAAGTTTTAAGCTGAAGCCTCAAAAAGAGATTTATAAGACGGCTGCGGACAGAAGTAAGAACAGAAAGAGAGAACAAGACCAGCAGGTGAGAAAATGATACAGAAGGACTGAAGGAACAAAATCATGAACTTCATACTGTGTAATGTGCAGAACTGAGGACTGAGTGAAGCACTGAGGTGGAGGAGAAGAGATGATGTGAAAGCTGAATAGAGTTTAACAGACACGGTGGCTTTAGGACTCTGTAAATCCACTTCAGAGTCTGAAGATTTTCTATAATCCGTGGATAACTTTCGACATGCCCTTAACGCTGCAGAGCTGCAGTCATAGAGACGATACACATTTTCCTTCTGTTGCAGTTGCTTCTTTGTTTCAAATGTGTCAACCTCAAGAACAGAATGTTTGTTTTTTGGGTCACATGTTGGCAATCATAAAGTTATGCCTTATCAATAAACATTTGTTTTTTTTGGGTACTTTATCTTTAAAATCATATTTTTTTTCCTTGAGACAGATTTTCAATACACAATTATGCAAAAATAGGAATTAAAATGTAAAAAAAAAAAGAGAAAACTCACAGGAACACGAGGGAGTAAAGACCAAGGAAGGTCTCATGGGACAAGCTGTTAAGCGGGTTGTGATCCAAGAACCTGGAAGGGAAGAAGAAAACGTTCTTCAGCTGCGCAGCTCCAGTACAAATCAACATTTTAGGATGAAGTCCTTTGTGGTTTCTTGCAAACAATGAAATGAAAATATGAACTAGTTGAGGTATTTTCAGTTTATGATCAAGGGGAAGCAGATGCTTGAGATGCAAATGCACACGTCCCTTTAAACTGACAGATTAGAAACCCACAGCTGATACAAACTCATCCCAGAACAGCATCGTTTATTTACATCCTCATGGGACGGATCCTGATTCATCCATGTTCTGTGGAACATTTTAGCTAAATGCAGTTAAAAAAAAACATTCTAATTAGGGAAAACATAAAAAAAGAGGGTGGGTAAAACTTTCTCTACACAGCTGTATATAATTTAAGAACTATTACAGCTCAGCAGGAGGTATTTGCTGTCCTGATGTGTCCTAAACCACAAACCTAAAAAGGAAATCCCAAATGCAGACCATAATACCATGTAAGGATAAAAACTACATTTGTTTAAAAAAAATGCAGATTCCAGCTGTGGCCCTTATACAGATGCAGATACATCCGCAGCATCAACTACCGCTTCTTTAAATGTGTCCAGTCACAGTGTATGATCATGTACGTCAGGCCTACAAATATAGGTGCATGTTGGTAAATGTGTGCGTTACTCACAGCCACTCTAATTGATTCAGATCCCTGAACACACCGGGACTGAGGGAGGATATTAAATTTTGACTGAGAAACCTGAGAGGAAGAGACAACCACAGACAGAACAAATGGATTTAAAAAAAACACGGTTCATATGTTTGTTGAGCAAATAAATAAATGAACCCTCCAGCCGAGAGGATAAACAGAGAACAACGGAACAGAACCTGCTAACTTTGAGAGGACGAGGCAGTTGTTTCTGAACAATTCTGTGATGTAAAATGAATGCAGAAGCATATGGAGTTTTTTTCCTCTATATAATTAGGTTTGTTAAGACTTTGTGACTCTGGACTTTTATTCTCTGACATCTTTGTGCAGAAGCAGGTGATTGGCACTAAATAGCTTCGAACCCTGCGCTCTTATTTTGTGTTTACAGCATTTGGTTTTAAATCATGACTGCTTTTCTTCATATGAATAAAGATAACAAGTCGCTGCTCATTTGGTGACTGAAATGAAACATTTATTCAGATAAGTCTCACATACGTAATTTATTTAAAAGGAAAAAAAAACTGCTTTTAACAAACTTTTTGAAGCTTAAGTGAGAAGAAAATCAAGTATAATTATAGTAAGTGTGAAAAGTAAATGACAGTTTTTCAATGAGAGGGATACTTACAGTTTTTTTAGACTGAACAGACCACTGAAGGCATGTTTAGATACAAACTGGAGGCTGTTGTTTTGTAGAAACCTGAAAAATACAGAAAAAAATAAAATAAAACTTGACATGCAACTACATGCAAAAATAATCTGTTCATATCACATTTTTAATGTCAAATATGATAATAATAAAATAAAAAAAAGCAAAAGCATCCTAAACTTGTACTTGACATTAATTTCCTTTTTTTTTTAAACTGGTGAAAGAATAAAAATCAAGAACATTCAACACAGATGTAGATTTAAGTTTAGAAATTTTAATGAAGTCATTAATTACTTTCACAATAAATTCTATGGACATTTATTACGACGTGCATTAGTCATGTTCACATAAAAGAACACGTGAAGCAACTTAGATGGGTTTTTTTTTGCTTCATTAAATATTTATGTGTGAAGAGATAGAAGGAAAACGTGCGGATTTAAAGGCAGAAATCTCATGCAGTTCTGGTCAGGAAGTGGTGAACTCATTGAACAGGGAATTAAAAGCCATGTGTGTATCTGCAGCGTCCCCAGTAAAAAATACAATTATACAAACAAATAGAGGAAGAACAAAAAAAGAATGTGTGTAAAATTCATGAAATGCTTGTTTGTGTTACTTCTTGTTGTGGAGTCATTAAATGAGAAAGTTCTCATCGTTCAGCCTCATGACTGAAATAAACACAAACTAAAGCTCTTTAATCAATAAAACGTGTTGCACTGCAGACGTATAAATCTAAATGATCGTGGATAATAACGTTAAAGCAACATAGAGACAAACATTCATAAAGTTTTATATGATTCCGTTTTTTATGCGCCATTAGATGATGCTATGCCGTTAAAAAACAGATAAATGTTTCTTGGAACCAGTTTATAGCTGCAACTATGATTCAAATGAAGCTGGGAGAGGAAAAGATTCCGTGACTAAACTTAAAGTGCATCTGACATGAAATTTTTATGTCATTTTATATTTCATATCAATCAATATTACATGTGTGTGCTGTTAACACTTTTCCACATGAACGTCAATGCTCAAATTTACAGGAATAAAGTCTCAAATATGCAGATTTATCAAATATCTCTGCACAATTTGGAGGGAAGTTTATGTGACGTGACAAAACACAGTCAGTAAAGAGGATTTCCACACAGTTTTTTGTGCATATTGTTGCTTTTTTTTCTATGCAGTATTCAATTACACACCATGTTGTTCATAAAAATAATATCTGATGTTTAGCTCGTGGTTCTGCTGTGAAAATGGGTTCGACTCGATTGTGGCTGAGCAGATCAATTTTTCCGTGGATCAAAATTCAACCCAGTGAGTCAGAACTTTTACGTTTGGTCCTCATGAAGTCTTCTAGTTCTGTCGCTGATTTCATTATTCTCTGGATCGGATTAAGGAAAATACGTTAATAAAGCTGCGTTGCCACAACCGCCTGCAATACAGCATTTCAACATTTTATCAATAAAAGACACGAGCTCACAATGTTTTCAATGTACATGTAAGAGTTGCATTTTATCACTTCCAGTTTTATTAGCTTTAAACTTAAGAATCGCCCAAAGTTCATAAAAACATTCATATTTTCCTTTTAAGTGTCAAAAAACACAAATTTGCACCATGATTCATTAAACAAACTTAGAATGTTTCTAGATGTTTTATTTAGACCTGAAAATGTAACAAACACTTTAAAACTCAATTTTGGAACTCAAATTAGACAAATTAGACTTTGTGAACATACAAAAGAGTCTCAAAAATCTTTACAGCATAATGCATGTGGCTGACTAAACAAACCCAACAAGGGACATTTGTTAATGGTGTAAATAATTAGGGTTGATCTATTTGCTACTAATTATTTTACAACTAAATGACCTTCATTTTTTAGACTCTATAGATGTAAGAAGCATGTAGAGCTTTGGCACAGTCCAATGTTGAAGAAAAAACTAATTAAGTATTTTTTTTAGAATGAAATTTTATAGATTGAACATGAACTTGATTTGTCTTTAATAAGTATTATTAATAAAGTGGTTTGTGGTTCCAGTTATTTATTCAGAATATTTAAAGAGGCCATTTCATACAAGTTTCAGGACTTTGTGGTTATTTATTAAGTATTAACCAGTAATATGAAACATTTTATATCTAAAAAAACATCAGGAAACACTGATTAACAGAACTTTTGATCTGTCTGCGTTAAAATTCAGGTGGTTCCAGCTCCTTCCATCAGGCTTCGTCAGCAGCTTGTTCATATTCATTATTTGAATTTGCTGGACTCTGATTGGCTAACAAACTAGCCTATGAGAGCAAGGTATACTGTTTCCTGCCCAGCTGTGCATGGCAACGTCAGACGTCGTGTCTTCCTGTTTGCTACGTCTTATGCTACAGCTTTTAGCCAGCAGCATGCTAGGCGTGGTTTCAACTGTGGGAGCTGATGAATACTAACGAACAAAGGAGTTGTGATGAAACACATACAGGTCGTTCAGACTCGGGTGTTATCGCCACCTGCGTAGTTTGAGAGATTAAAACTGAAAGAGAAGTTGTTGACCTGTTTTCACACCCACTATGAAGGTAAGAACACCTGTGGAGCTAAAATATTCAACAGAAACCTCAGAAAAACCGTTTTTAATGGAAGGGCCTCTTTAAATAGTTCAGTGATCAATTAATCTTTGTCTGAGGTTTGTTTTTTTCAGTTTTCAGAGAAATTAAGTGCCATAAAGGACAACTGCTGGAATTACTTCGAACGTCTTCCCACCACTGAAACTTTCAACTAAATACTGCTCCAGAGAGCTGATGAGCAGAAAAACAGAAACATAATTAGGATTATTGTAGATTTAAAAAAAACCATTGTTAAATTAAACAGGAAATAAAGATAAAAAAGGTTAAATAGTTTAAATAAGGAAGTTTTATCTTATCAAATCTTCATGAAGCCTGCAGAAACATTTTATTGCCTGTAACCATGACTGCTGTCTTGATAATTCACACATGTAGAATACATTTATCTCTTTGTTTTCTAATTTATTGTTTTGGATATATACACGTGTACAACTAGATGTGAGGATGTTGTGATGTAGTCAGATGTTAGAAGATCAGATCACAGAAATCTACAGAAAATGTCTTGATTAGTATTTGGTTAAAGCTGCAGCTTCTAAGTAAAAACTTATTTAACCATCTTTGTTATTTTTTTACCTTAAATAGCAGCAAATAAAAAATTGTCCTGTTTTTTTTTCTTTACATGTAATATTTAGAATGATACAGTACTAAGAGGGAGGCTGAATGTGGGCGTGGCCAACTGACAGGTAACAAAATAATTCAACATTAACAAATAACTTTAACAACAAAAACAACAACTACAATTAAAATGTAAAAAACTTACAGCAAGAGCATCTTATAAATATTCACTTTATATAAAATAATTACCCTTGTATAGTCACGGGGCCCTAAGCAGGGGGTTAGTTTAATAATGCCTCACGCTGGCTCGGCTTTATTAAATGTGTGGTCTTTGTGGGGGTCTTGTCCATGTGGGATGTGCCTGGAAAACCTCCAGAGGGAGGAAATCAGGAGATATTTTGAACTACCTTAAGCTCCTTCTGCATGACAGAACTCCTCACCTTATCTCTAAGGTTATCTTGACAGACCAGTAAAGTCAAGAGCTTTAGCTTTGGAAAACAAAAAACATCTGCTCCAGGATCACGGGGTACTCAGATGAGAGATGCTAATAGATGTAAAAACTAAGATTTCAGTTAATTTTACAGATTTAATATAAAAAACAGTTGGTAACAATAAGAACTAGTTTCTTTTGGTAGATTTTTGGAGAACAAGTTTAGTTTAAACTTTCCAGTGTTGAACAATGAACATGATTTTCTTCAGTTTGAGTCTGTGGGCTGAACTTTGAACCAGTTCTAAACTTACACAAGACTGCTGGTTCTGAAAAATGTACATGCAGCGACTGTGAAATCAGGTTTATCTCTCATTCACTGTAAAAAATCAGGGATTGTAAAGATTTGATTTTAAATTACTTTGTCGCTATAAAACATTTTCTTTGTCTCATGTGTGCCTTTTTTATTTTCTAAGGCTGTTATTCATGTCTCGGTTTCCTAAATAATGAACCCAGTTGTGCACTCTGAACATATAAAACCAAACAAATTCTTATGTTATGATAAAAAAAAAAAAAACACTCACAATCTCTCCAGTGCAGAGTAATCAGAGAAAACAAAGTCAGGCAAAACTCGGATCTTGTTGCTCCTCAGCGACCTGTAACACAAGCCGAGAAAAACACGTTAGCTAAAGTACAGACGCTGAGAGAAAAGCTTTAAACATTTAAAATACTAAGAGCCAATATTCACACAAATAAAACAGCCTTTTTATTTAGACGGACGTCTTGTCACGTCAAGAGAAGAAGAATCTGCCAGAGCCTGTCTGCTTTCACTCGAGTCTGCACTCAGAGCCAGAACCAGTCTTGTCCCCAAAATGTCCTTTCAAGTTCAAGCAAATCATCCATGTGGAAGTCTCTTATTAGCAGCAAATAAAATAACACAAAAAACTAACAATAACCACAAACCACAGACTGTCATTAAATACAGAGCAAAGATGGATTGGTTTTTCTTTTTTCAAAAGGCTTTTATAAGATTAAAAACACAAGCTGCAGTGATTTGATAAGATTACAAAGTTGTGCCTCCTCGTGCATATTCACAGTTCCAACAAAACACAACTGAAACTGAACAGTCAGAGAAAAAGAGCTTCATTTTTTGGCATAAAATCTGTCAAATTAAAGACTATGAAATCATAAAATCTTCATGTTTATGACAGAAAGAGGAACAAATAATTGTTAAATAATTTCATTTACTTTTATTTCTTCAATAAACCTCGAAAGTTTTTTTTATTGTTTATAAGTCACTTAATTGAAGAAACTATAAAGAAACAATTTCAGTAAAGCTAAAGAAAGAAAAGCTCCATTGATCATAAAGTTTTAAAGAAGCTTTGAGTTGTAGAGAAGAAACACCCAAAATCTGTTCAATTAAACAGTTTATATCAAACATATTTTGGGCTAAATACAGAGTAAAGATTATTCTTCAGATACAAAAGACAGTGCTTGAACGTCTCTGTGGGGATTCTGGGATTACTTCTCTTCTTTCTCTCTTTCCCTGTTTGCTTTGTTCTTCCTGTTTTCCACCTCTGCAGGTGAGTCTGGAGGTTTGCTGTTCTGTTGCTTCCTCACTTGGGCGGAGCCTGTACCTGCTGCTGAGAGTCACACCTACGATCATTCATCTAACCAGAAATGTTTGATATTCATTAGCAAGTTAATTTCAATTTGGTTTAGTGCCCGAGCTTGAACTCATAAATCACATAAGTTGAAGTAAAGGCTGTTATATTGATCAAATAGTTGGGGGGGAGCGGTGTGACTCTGGGGAACATGCTAACAGCCAAGGGTCATCATAAAGGTCAGTGATGGAGTTGTTATGATTTTTGTCTCATTTTGAGCTTCCTGAATAACCTGGAAGGAAATGATCAAATGAGTAGGGAGAAGCTTTAATGTCTTAATGTTATTCTCGCTGCTGGATGGAGGGTACAAACTCTTTTTAATGTGACCGCTTGAAAGCACAACACATCTGTGGAAACAAGATGAAGAGTAGTGTGCAAAACTTGCCCAAGAATCAATTCTTCTAAAATATACACATAATTTACAGATGGTTTGTAATATATTGATCAATTCAGGAACATGAAATGACACCAAACACCCATCAATGCAGCCAGCAGAGAGCATCCAATTATGTTTTTTGGGAGACACAGTGACACATAGATGTAAAATAGAGAAGATTTTTGATGTTTGTTGGACGTGTTGGAGCTTCTTCAATATCTCTCCTTTTATTTAAAGAGGCCATTTCATACAAATTTCAGAACTTTGTGGTTATTTCTGAAGTATTAAACAGTAATATGAAACATTTTATATCTAAAAAACGTTAGGAAACACTGATTAACAGACCTTTCAATCTGTCTGCATTAAAATTCGGGTGGTTCCAGCTATTTCCGTTAGGCCTCAAGCAGCAGCTCGTTCATATTCATTATTTGAATTTGCTGGACTCTGATTGGCTAACAAACTAGCCTATGAGAGCTTATGCTAGAGCATTTAGCCAGCAGCATTCTAGGTGTGGTTTCAACTGTGGGAGCTGCCGAACACTAACGAACAAAGGAGTTGTGACGAAACAGATACAGTCCGTTCTGACTCGGGAGAAATTGGGTGTTATCGCCACCTGCGTAGTTTGAGAGATTAAAACTGAAAGAGAAGTTGTTGACCTGTTTTCACACCCACTATGAAGGTAAGAACACCTGTGGAGACAAAATATTAAACAGAAACCTCAGAAAAACCTTTTTTAATGGAAGGGCCTCTTTAAAACTTTAAATATTTCAGAACTCTGATGTGACATATAAAAAAAAATCTTATTTTTAAACTAGTGGTCAGTTAATGATCATTACATTTATCATTAACTTCACTGCAGAAACTTTCTGTGTTCAAAAAATGTAGTTGAAATTAAATTCAGAATGAATAAAGAAGATAAAAGTACTAAATCCCACGAGGGAGTTTGGATGAACTTCGTTATAATCAATGTTGCATATTTTCATAAATACATACTTAATGCTTTTCTCAGAATTAAAAGGAACTCAAAGTCAATTTTTTAGGCTACTGAAACTCAGTCCCTCCCCTCAGTCTAACTCCATCTATGTTCTTCATCATTAAAATTCAAGTCTGGACTTAACTAAACCATGTTAAACACAAACGTGTAGGGCTTTTCCCATTTCATTTAAAATGGTTTTGTTATTAATAAGGTAAAAGTGAAGAAAATATGTTCCACAGGAAAAAGACCCATTGACTGTGTAACATGACCCATGTCCCTCCAACACAAAACCTTTAATAAACAGAAGACACTTACAGCCAGGTAACATTTGGAGAGATGAGAGGAACTTCCTTAAGACTGACCTCCACACACTCAACATCTGTTTGAATGCAGTCACAATTTTCTGGATACTCTGCCAAGACTTTTTAAAAAAAAACACACAAAGACACATCTTTTTAGATCGGAGTACCAGCTGTTAAAATGAAATGTCAAAAGCAGGTATCTGTAACAAGGTGTCCGTTTGTCCACATTTAGCATTTAGTTACGAGTCATTTTTAAATACAACAAAATAAAAAGATTCATTCAGAACACATAAATGGTCTTTGCAGGGTCTTGTTGAGATCTTTAGGTGTGTATTGGGAACGCAGTGGCTTCACCTGCTGGGACACATTGGTTGTGAGCATGCAAACAACTTCTGAAAAGGTCGTCGTGGAGAGTCGGGGAGTGTGGGCGTGTCCAGGATGTGGTACCTGCACACCAGCATGGCTTGGTCATCAGTCAAGTCTACATGTAGCATCATTCTAGTCTGACATCTTCTTCTTCTTCCAGGGAGGGAACTGTGGCGCAGTGTGGTTGTTGATCTTTGTAGGACTGAGGTGTGGATGTATAAAGTGTGGTGGAGGTGCACTACAACATCTCACTCTAGGAAGTTGCAGCAAAAAACCTATTTAGTGGGCACTCAGTTTGTCTCAGTAGCTACAAGCTAATAGAGCATGTGAAGAGAGTAATGGAGTTATCCAGTTGTGTGTGGGGGTGGGGGGGGGAGTCCTTCACCCTTAAGGCACCAGAGTTTTCTCATCAAAATAGTTTTTTTTTACAACAAATATTCTTAGTGAGAAAGGGTTTGTTTCAATTTCCCCTGATTGTATTCATGTAGACATATCACATTGCTGCCTTGTATCAAGAAGGTCCAGGGTTCAAAACCAGCCGAGTCCTTTCTGCATGTTCTCCCCGTGCATGTGAAGGTTTTCTCTGAGAACTCCAGATTCCTTCCACAGTCCAAAAACATGCATGAGGTTAACAGGTTATTTTAAATTGTCCCCAGGTGTGAGTGTGTGTGTGTGGTTGTCTGTCTCCATGTTGCCCTGTGATGGACTGTCAAGGTGGAGATTAACACCAGCTCCCCTGAACAGGACTGACTAAATGTATTCACATAAACGAATTGAAAATCAGATAAATTGCAAAAAAAAAAAAAATTTTTAAATGTCTATATTTATGTACATAAAATGAACAAAACTACTGATATATTATAAGATAAAATTTGTTTTTTTTACAATTTTATGTAAAAAAAAACGCAAATCACAATATATTGCATTTCACAACAAAACTACAAGTTTTAACGAAACATCTGACATGTAGGCTTTTCTATCTGTCCCACCATGTCCAGGTGACACGGTCTATAATATTTTATAAGGTCTTTTTTATCAACAAAACAGTGAACAGGGACAGAGTCCACCTCTTTCCCCCCACATGGAACATGTAGGTTTGTAGTAATAGAGTTTTTCATGCAGAATAAATAACAGTCAGGACAAATACCCACAAAACATTATGTAAACCTTCTGACATGATAAAGGTTTAACTTTATGTTCAAAGGAAACCCCAAAACACTACCATTAGCATATATACATACTTACAGCACTCATACTGGAAGGGAGGCCTCACAGGTTTGTTCTGAAGGGTTTCACTAATGAAGTCTGCAAATCCGATGTTGTCACCTGCAAAGTATAACAAATAACAACTATTACATGAAAATCCAGAGAAAAGCAATTTATTGTGTCATGTCTTTGTCTGATTAGCTATGATTTAGTCCTATTTCCAACAAGTCAAATTATGCACTCCCACTACATTAGTACATCATGCCTGTAGCTTAGCAACCTGTTATCACCACTGAACCAGGCTCTATATGTGGTTTAGACTTAGAGAATAGTTTATATAACAACCTATGAGAATTTCTGACAAGATGGTGGTGATGTGATGAAAGCCAAATTCTGCGTGAGCGCACACTGTCGCTGTTACGCATGCCCTGCCTAAGATTAGGCAACATGTTCAACGTGACTGCCAACTTCATCTTACAGTCAGCTATAATTCAAAGCGTCCCTGATTCTGCTCTGAGGCTGGTGAAACCTCAGCTGATGAGCAGAAGAGACAGAGAAATATCTCTATTGTCGCAACACACACGGTGCAGTGTACCAAATTTATGACATGTAACCTTCTATTTTCTCATGTTGTTCTGTTTTCAGGGTATTGGAGCTGTTCCCACCAGTCAGCAGATGAAAAGCGGAGGACACTCTGGACAGGTCTCCAGTAAATTACAGAGACATATGACAACATTGTGACTAATCAGGGACCCCAAAGGGGGATCTCCTTGTCATCGTCCCATCTGCGGCTTTTACTTGCTCCCAAAGTGTCTCCTCTTTTTCCCGTCACTTGAGTTTACTGTGTTTGTGTTATGGGCTTGGCAATGCACTCCCACTTCCCCAGGCGGTCTACCTTTAAATCAAAATAATGACTCTACATGGCCTATTTAATGTTCCTGTCAGCATTTCCCCTTTAGACTCGCAATGCTCGGCTACAGTTCATCACCTTATTGATAAAAACATGCACATTTTACTGTATGGCAAACATTTTAAATTTGTAAATTATTGTGATACTTTTATTTTTAATTATAATGACAAAACTAACAACCATAGCACTGGATTACCTGTATTTATTATGTCTCAAGATGAGGTAATAAGAAATGCTAAAGGTTGGCAGAGCAGCAGTTTTCTCAGCGATGAGGTAGAGAACATCTGTCAGACAGACACCAGAGAGAAAACAACAACTCATCGTCTTCTAAATTGGTATGAACTTATTTATAGCAATCAGCTGTGGAACTGGTTAACATCTGGATCTGGCATTGATTTGCTGGTTGGATGTGGGTCCATGTTTGATTCTCCAGGAGTTCTGGGCTTTTAATCAAGATTCATCAATCAATCAATCAATCAAATCAATCAAAATGTATTTATAAAAGTGCTTTACAACAACCGTAGGTTGCCCAAAGCGCTGAACAGCAAAAAATAAGTTTAAAAAGCAAGAGATACAATGACGCAGTTAAATCCACAAAAATAACTAAAAAACAGTTCAGGTGACGCGACACTCAACACTGAAAAGCTCATTTAAACAAGTGATGTTTCAATCTGGCCTTCAACAAGGAGAGTTGTGATGGAACGCAGTTCAAAAGGCAGAGAGTTCCAAAGCTTTGGTCCGACCACAGCGAAAGCGCGATCACCCCATTGTTTACATCTGGACCATGGGACCATCATAGGTGTTGGTCAGCAGAGCATAAAGATCTGACTGAATACATTTCAATACATTTGCAAATACACAAACAAATCGAGTAGCATCCAATACGGTGAGTGTCATAATTTGACCCAAACAGCTCCATAATATTTCAACATATGATCTTAATTAAACACTGTGGTGGATCATATGTATTTCTTCAATGAATGCTAGACCTTTAGGCTCTTCATTTTTTATTGTTATTAAGTAGTGAAAGAGTTTCTAAGTTCCTGGTTTGAAAGTTTTGTTTGTGCCACTTCATAAAGTGTTTCTTTCATGCCCTTTGTTTCAAGGTGAGACCACTCTTGCTGTTCGTCCAGAGCTGCCCATAAAAGGTATCTCAACATTTTGGGTAACAACCTTGCTGGTGCGCGGGTGTGGGCTGATGTTCCACCTCCCCTGGTGGTCACACCGGAGCCGGTGTTTAATCAGGTACCAGATACAAACGAGAAAAATTTTCCTGAAGTTTTCACCTCCTGTGCAGTGACTTGTGCCATGGCTCGGCAGAGCTTTCTGATGTAGCCGTCAGTAAGAAAAACGCTGCAGAACAGTGTTTGTTTGCCTTTGTCTGATTTCCCTATGATGTCACGTAGTGAGCTGATCACTGAGCAAGGATTGGACGCTGAACTGAAGCCACTGTTTCAGCAAGTCCGACCTGTGGAGGAGTTCCAGGACAGTAGTTCTGGCTATTTTCTCTTCGACTCTGTGCTGGTGAGGAAATGGTCACAATACGGTGAGAATGTTGTGAGTGATTCTATTGTGCAGATACTGTTACCATCCAAGCTGCACAACTTGGTGTGGTCATTCAGGTGTGAAGAAGACTTATGATAAACTTCTTAGACATTTCTTTTGGCCTCAGATGAAAAAGGAAATATCTGCCTATATTAAAACCTGTCTCACTTGTCAGTTAACAGACAAACCAAATCAATCTTTAAAACCTGCTCCGTTGTGTCCAATCCCTGTTGTCAATCAACCTTTTGAACATCTAATAATAGACTGTGTGGGTGCTTTGCCAAAATCAAAATCTGGTTCTTGTTACTTGTTGACAGTGATGTGCTTAAACACACGTTATCCTGCTACGTATCCTCTCCGCAGTATAACTGCACGGTCCGTGATACGGGCTCTTTCTCAGTTCATTTCTGTGTTTGACATCCCAAGAATCATCCAGTCTGATCAAGGCTCTAATTTTTCCTCCAAACTGTTTGCTCAAGTGGTGAAGCAGCTTTGCATCAAACACCATCAATCCTCAGCTTATCATGCTCCCGAGACAAGGTGCTCTAACCAAGGTTCTACAACACTACAGACAATATGACGAAACCCAAAGGGATAACGCCACTAAACCTCCCAGGGGTACAAAGCAGAATTTCAACAATGCAAATCAGTCAGTTTTTCACAGAAAACGCACAGCAAAAAAGAGAAGAAACTCCCTTCACAATATACCCCACAAACAAAAGTACAGTGACTTACAAGACAAAAAAGAATTTCACACATCCCAAACAAAGTGGCACAAAGAGAAGAAAATCTCCAAACCAAGTTGACAACCGCCAGTTATCAATGCAACATGTCACCAAACCAAGTTCCAGAATAAATCAAAGAAATTACAAAAAGAGCAACAATCAAGCAAACTCCCAAATTGTCACGAGGAAAGCAAACAAAAGGACGAACCCCCAATTTGTCATAAGGGAAGCAAACAAAGGACGATCCCAAGTCATGCTCCCGGACGAGCCCCCAATTTGTCATGACCTGACTCAAAACCATGACAAACAAATAAGGGGAAAACACCAAAAGGCCAATTAAAGAAGTTTATTAAAATAAGGAAATTAAAGGAGTAAGCCAAGCCAAGGTGAGGGAGCAAGGCACCCACACCCAGCCAAACACAAATGAATGTGAGGTAGGGGAAAGAGAAGCTCTTCCCCCTGAGCTGAAGGTGGAGAAGAGTTTATGTAGGCTGGCCCACACTAACTCCAGGTGTTCTTAATCAGCTGGACTGCTCCCAAGGCTGCAGCAGGAACCTGGAAGATGGCGCATGCAGGGTGTTTTAGGCAGCTAAGAGAGTCTGAGCTTTTAACTTTGCAGACAAGTAACTTTTCATTTGATATATAACACAACAAGCAAAATAGTGTATTCAAATTTTGATATGCAGAAAACAAGCAGCTGAAATACTGGATGGACACACAGGGGTGATTTCTTTGTACCTGATGGGATCTAAGCCTCAGCAGCATAATGAAAGTACCAACAGAACAAACCATAAACAGTTTAAATGTTTACAGCTAAATCCACGCCTACAAAAGGACATTTTAATGAGCCTGTATGTTACGAGGGGAATTGCGGCTGAACCTGTTGTGCTGTAAAAAAACAAAGAAGAGAAAAAGTTTTTCTATTTCCCTGATTTAGTTAAACAAAATAAACCCATATAAAATTTGAGATCACACAAGGAGAAACTTTGGTTTTACATTTTAGAACAATAAAGAACAACATATTTTATATTCTAAGAAATCCTTGTTGTTTAGCAGACTGAGTTTAGACCATCGGATGAGCTGAGAAAGATTGTCTGATTACCAGCAAAACATTCAATCTCAGTCAAGCTGAGACCAACATAAGCTGATCAGGATGATGTGATAAAAAAGAATAAGTCTAAATTTGTTGCTCATGATATAAACCAAAGACATCAGAGAGACAAATCAAATGCTCTAGGAAAGAAAGGAAAATGGTCTTAACTGGGATATTTACTTTTTAATAGTAGCATAAAGAGTTCTGAAGGTACAGCTGTCTGAATATATACCTAGGTTTTATTACTGTAACCACTCTAACATTTAGGTGAACCATTACACGACTGCTCTACTGAATGTTACAGTATGTACGCCATAGGAGATGCAGGTTTAAAGACAGGAAAAAAAGGGATTTTAAAAGATTTTTTCCTATAAATTATATGTGTGAAGAAAATTGGCCTGTGTGATATTTGGGCATTAAGTATCCTGGTGAGTTAAAAATAAAAAAATTGAAAAGAAAAACTGACCTTAAGATAAAAAAAAATGAAACAAACAATTTACAATTAATTATTCCCTAATGGAGTTTTACTTGGATGGACGATTACAAACTGGTCTCGTGATGAGAACAGGAAGGAAAAAAATCCAAGTATTTAGTTAAAAACATTTTTAAAATGTTTCCAGTTTAAATCTTAAGGGGATACTTTTGGCACTAATGTTCTTATACACCATAATGCCAAGAAGAAACAGTTCCCATATCTGGTCAATGTCCCTCGTACATACACTATGATTTTCAATAACAACAAGAGGATGACATCATAGATCAGTAGGAGGAACTCCAGATCCTGAGGGCAAGTTTTAGATGTTTCCCTGATTCTACACACCTGATTCAGATGAACACGTCATTAACAGGCTTCTGCTGGACTCCCTGAGGATTAGGTGTTGAAGTAGGGAAACATCTAAATCATGTTGGCTAGTGGTCCTCGATGTCTGGAGTTTCACACCCCTGACATGTATGGAAAGTACATACCAGCTGGTTTCTCCCAAATAATCATGATGTACTTTATTGTGTGGAGAATGTTGATGTAATTTTAACAATTTGGGGGTTTTTTAGACAAAAAATTACTTGTTTCCTGTGTTTCTGCTTGTTGCTACAAAATAAAATACAAAAAATAAAAACCATTTGATCTGGAATGACAGTACGAAAAGAAACAGCTCCCTGTGACTGGCTTCAAGCGAGGACAGGTTGTATTTTGGAAAAGTATGAACTTTCGGTATTTTGTTCATACTGCTTATGCTTCGTCATGACTAACTTCCTCTTGTCTAATTCGATTAGCTGCTGAAAGTACAGAGTCACAGAGGATTATTCTTCAGGGTCTCAAACTGGAACTGGTCAAAAGATCCAGAAACGTCACAGGACCTCAGAGACATCGGAAATTTTGAATTTTATAACATTCAAAATATGATTAAATGGAAGCTACTGCAAATCTGCCGAACTTTATTTTACAAAACTATCCTGATACCACAAATTCCTACAAATGGAAGAAAGATCCTCAAGCTTTGATGTTAAATGTGATAAATGTACCACGACATGAGCCACGTATGTACTGCAAACATGTTATTACCGGATGGCCTCTGCACTAGATTTTGACATAAATACTCTGAGGCAGTATGATTCCAGTGGCGTGCTTTTATAAATAACGATCCTACGTGTGTGAGCTCACTTTGATGTTGTCAGTGACACGCTTTCATCGGTGACTGGAGGGGGAGCAGCTTTTGTCTATGTCTGATAGAATCAACCCGTATTTTTATAATGTTTATAGAATCATAACTTCCGTTAAGCACCAATAGTATAATGTTGTATTGGTAAACACTGTAATGGAGGCAGGAAATGCGTTACGTCTTGGGGTTTGTTTTGGGTTTTATTCGTTTTTGTAGTTTCTCCAGAGTTCTTCTGTGATTTTGTGTTGGGTTTGTTTCTCTCTGTTCCATGTGTAGTCTTGTGTCGTGTTTCATCCCGTCTTTCAGTTCAGCTTTTATTTTTGGTCATTATCTGCACTTCCGGTTTTGCTTTTATTGTGGCAACATTTGTACTTCCTGTTTTCCCCTCCGTTTATTAGGTTCCTTGGTGTTTCAGTTGTATTCCCTTCCTGTTTACTTCCTGTGTGTCTCAGTTCCCAGTGTTCTCCGTGTCACTCGTTTTCTCAGGTGTTTTGAGTTTGTAATTGGGTCGTGTTTCGTATTTAAGTTGCTTCGGCTGTGTTCACCGGTGTGCTGGGATCATTATTGATTTCTGTGGACATGCTTGTTTGGACTTCTCTCTACCTCACCATTCATGTAGGTCTAGCTGCGCCGCCAGCTTTATCTTTATTTTCATTAAAAAGTTTATTACTTTTTGAATCTTGCTTCGATTATTTGCTCCCTGCACTTGGGTCCTAAAAAGCCACAATTTCCAGAAGTCATGTCAAAATGATCTTGTGTTTGGCACTTATTTAACACGTTCATAGTTGTATCCAAAACCCTGGATACAATGGGTGAAAGTTCCTTATAACATGACTGTCCAGGCTGAATTTATTTTAACTTTCATGACGTTTTAGTTTTGATTTGATCCGCAGTCATTAGAAATAGAAATAAATGCGTCTTCTATTTTGTTGATTGTTCTTCGTTCTGATGTAGCTGGACATGTGACGCACTGACTGAACCGTGTGACTCTTGTCTTAGCTCAGGTTACTGCTACAAACAACACTTGGCAGAGTTCCTGGATAGTGTCAAATCTACAACAACTGCAGCTGCCAGCAGTACTTGACCAGCTGGTGGTGGACGCCTTCGACAGCCACAGTAAGTGGACCTAGCTGGGTTTCTGACAGCTGGACATTTTACACAGTCAGGATAAGAAACAGATGGAGATACTGTGGGAACTGTCAACCCAGTCGGAGGCCTCTCCTAAACATCCTCCTCCAGATGATGATGATGATGATGATACCTGCCAATGATTGTCCATCGTTTGAAGGGTAACATCTGTAACTGGCCATGAGTAAAGAGGTCAGGACGTTGACATGTTGAGAGGATCATCTTTGTGCAGTCTGAGTTAAATCTCACAGCTGGAGCATCAGAGGGGGGGTTCAGATCTGTGGGGGTCATTCTGAACGAAACAAGAACATAAATGAACAGTGTCTGTCTACAGCTGATCTATTCCAGAGCCATCAGAATCAGGTTTGTGCAAACAATGAATTAGTCTTGATGATCTGGGAGAAGAGTTCTGAAACATCCTTAAATCGTCGACACTCCTCTTCTGATTGTTGTTCAGCTTCTCAGTCATTCTACCTGCTCTCAGCATGAAGCAGCTGATGAAGAAAGTTCTGAAAGCTCTAAGTTCATCCCTCAAGTTCAACTTAATCGTTATTTGGCAAGAAATTGTTTGAAAGACGGACCACAATAAAGGCTCAATAAAAACATCCAATTCAATACCTCTTGGACTTCAAAGTTAAACTCTTTCCACTTGGACAACTTCGAGAGGAAAATCTGCCTCAGGCACAAGAAGGACAGAGATTAATTGGAGCCAGAGCATCCAAATTCCACCCGATCCACATTTCTTCTTTATGACAGCGTCTCTCACACTCTGAGAGTAGATGTATTATCAAGCCGCAAAAAAAGGTTGTGCAGATGTGTTTCCTTCTACTGCCAGAACACATCATGAAACAGTAAAAACTGGGGAAAAGAAAGAAAAAAAAATACTAGAATCTCCAATGGTCAGGAATATTAAAAAGAAAACCCACATTTGAGAATTTGTGGTTGTAGATCTTGAGCGGATTGACACTGGATATAACCAAGAGTTTCCCTTGTGCCTGGAGTCCAGAGGGAAATCATCTGAACAATTACATTTGATTTTGTTTTTGCTGCTCCTGGAGGCTGCAGCCATTCGCTCACGCCAGCTCCTACATGTATGATATCCTCTTAAATGGCAACAATATGATGGAATATGAGCAGCTCAAATCACTGAGGCAGGCTGTGCCTCCGAATCAAAGAGGTGCACAGCTGCACAGGGAAGTGCATTATCTGGGATGTTCCTTGGATTCTGGTGTGGTGTGGTCACAGATAGAAAGGACCACAGCAGCTACAGCCTGCAACTGGCATCAAACTAAAAAGAAGGTGAGGTGCTACTTGATCTGACCTGAAAGTACTTCAGATCAAGACAGACGTGCCAGATGGTGTTTGAGAGGATTAAATGGGCTCTCTGTTGGGGACTACGGCTTCACACGCTGAACTTTTCTTTAACTTTCATCCTGCAGACTGACACTTAACAGAGAGCTGGGAGCTGCTCAGTCTCAGAAGGTTGACCGGCCCACCTCATTTAAAAACTGTCAGTAAGGTAGAGGAGGTAAAGGAAGGTAGAGACAGAATGTCAAGCAATCCACCAGGTAGTATACAATCTGTTTCCTGTCATGCTTGAGTGAGAATATTTACACTGGAAAGGATAATTTAGTTACTTTCTTGGTTCTATTAGAAGCTCGAACTCGAAGACCTTTTCACATTGTGCAACTTAAATGTTATTTTGAGCTTCAAAGCACAATTAGCATGGAGTAACCTGTCAAGACTTGGGATAGATTTTAGGAGCAGATATCAAAGGGAAGGACAGAGGGAAGTCATCTCTCTTTTGTTTTTGGTTTGTTATTTGAAATTCTTCTATTGATGAGCAGTACTCTTACCACAGCGCAGCTCATCGGCTCCATTGGGACAGTCGTCGTGTCCGTTGCAATGCAGAGCTTGAGGAAGGCATTCACTCATGTTACCACATGGGAACTCCCCCAGGGGGCATCTGGCCTCTTCTTCCACCGAGCTGGTTACCAGTGCTGAGAGGAAAGAAGACGATATAGTAAGATGGAGAGGAGGTTAACCTGTTATGGGGAAAATGGCTTTCATGCTTAAGATTTATCTTAAGCATGAAATGATGAAACCATCCCTTAAAATTAATTTACTTTTAGGATTTCCACTTTTAGAGTACTGGACCAATTAAAAAAATAAATAAATCAAGGATTTTGCAGACAAATATGTAACACAGATTTTAATAACATTGACATGTCTGCTCTGAATATATCTTTACTGCTGCAGTTAATTTGTATTTTCATCAATTCTTCTGCCAATCATTTCCACCATGAGGCTGTTTTCCTGCAGCGTCACTTCCCTTTTTATACACATGAACAAAATCGGCTCTAACAAAACAGACAAGATAAATTCTTGTCGATTCTTTTAACACAACATGTTAGTAGAGCCGGTTTTGAAGCAGAATGCTTAAACAATTTCTACCCATCCTTTTCAAATACGTGTAAATAATTCAATGAAAAAATCGGGAACTTAGATGTTAAATCTTCAAGACGAGTATCTAAATACCAAAGCAGCTGATATTATTCCACAGTTTTCTCTGATGTAAACATACAGCTTGTAAATAAGTATATTTGATCACAGAAAAATGTTTGTAACATCTTTTGATTTTGGAAAAGCCACAAGATTCAAAACGTGTAATTTGCATCATAACTGGTGTTAAAAACAAGCCTCTTGAGCTTAAATTGGGATTTTTGTGCATAAGATAAAAATAAATGTTTTTTCTCTTTTCACATTTTGCAGAACTTTGCAGATGCAGAACTTTGGGTGCAAGTGCTTGCTGTCAAAAATTTATTGAGGTCTGTAAATATTTTTTGACTGAATAAATAGACTGCATGATTTCCATGACTTTTTCTGCCAGATATAGTAAAGATTTTATTCCCTTCTGCACTTGCATCACTTCCTCCTCACAGCCTTTAGCCAACAACTTCATAAAAACAGACATAAAAGGTGTTTTTTATGAATTCCCCTCAGCGACCTTAGGTGGAAAGAAATAACATTTCACGGCATCACATTACTGCATCGAGCACCAGATATTTGCGAGTTCATTTTACTTGATTTGCATGGTTACATATTTTGCACATTTCAGTTATTTGTGAGCACACAATAAAACAAAGAGTGTGAAGCAGCATCTTAACTCCAGCGGCAAAGTGCACACTGGTTGAAGCTGAGCTCTTTTAAACAACTGAAAATGTTTTGGGCTCTAAAAAATTGACAGTGTTGTTATAAATAAGACATGAAGTGAAGCCTTTTTTTCTCTCTATTTCGACTTTTACCTCCTTTTTCTTGTGTCCAGGCAGGGGAAAGTAGAAAAGTGGTGTTCTGTGCAACGAAAGAAAGAAAGAAGTTGTACACATCGGCCGACACTTCAGGGCCAGCTATTAAATCTGTGTCAAATTAAACTGTCACTACTGACAAAGTATTATTCATTCATGTTCATGTGTAACGTTTGAGGCATTTAGAATGAATCGCTTTGAAAATACGAATGCACAAAGACAGCTGTTGTTTCTGCTTTTAATTTGAATTTTCCCCCACGAGGTTACAGACAACATTCAGTGTTAAACACCTGGAAACATCATAAATGGGAGAAAACAAACTGAATTTAAAATGGAAAGACAGCAGTATGAGAGTCACAGAATTAAAGTTGTTTATTTTATTAATTTCCATACGGTATTTCTGAATGATCCAAAACACAGTGCTAAAAAAACTAATTTTACCCCCCGAAGGAGATTTATTCTGGCTTTTTCTTATTGTCACACTTAAATCTTTCAGATGAAGTAGATTTTAATTTCAGACATAAACAGAGTAATTACAATAACCAACCAATCTGATCCTGCATAAAGAAATATATAATCAAAGTATTTAAAATAATATATTAAAATATCAAAAGTATTAATATCAAGCAGAATGAAGTTAATGTGAAAAAGTTCCTGTTTTGCTGACTCTGTATTCATTCTTAGATTTTGCATACAATAAATATCCCATTTAAAGGTACAGCATGTAAGAATTAGACCGTGTTGTCAAATCCAAATCCTGCAGTTCATATTAAAAAAAATGTCTGTTCTCATCCCCTCCCCTCCCTGATTTTCCTGCTGGGTTGCCAGTTCTGATATTGATTCTCGTTTTGTTTCTCTTGTATTTGTTCAATTTTTGTGAATGTCTGAAGGTCTATTTGTTCAGCGTTGAGTTTTTCTAAGTGTATTTGAATGCCCCATCACGTGCAGCTTGGCTGATCAGTTGGAAGGATGTGGTGGTTTCTTATTTTTTGCTGCTGGTCGTTGTTGAATTCCAGCTGCTTGTGTTGAAGACTTGGCAGCCTTGCAGACTCACATGTGATTCGTTATGGAACTAGGAAGTCTGGACGTGTAAATAATGATTACGGTCTGGGTTAGCTTGTTAAAATGACAAACTAGAAACCACCCAGCTGACTGAGATCAACATCTGTTACAATGTGACTTTAGTTTCAACATTGGTGAGACATTAGACTGTTGTTTGAGTATTTCACTGGAAAATACTACATACTGTACCTTTAAATGTACAAAAAATAACAACAACAAAAATGAATGAGTTAGATAAACAAGTGAACAAAACAAAAGGAACATGAGAGGAACATTAAATTTCCTGCCTGAAACCTGCGTATTCCTCATGTAAAGAAAATGATAAATGGTGGGCAAATTGTTATAATATCAGCTTGATGGAAAGAAATGACATAATAACTTCTAGTGCCTGCAAACCCCTCCTCCATTTTCTGGTACAAATCAAGATGACACAAAAACTAAAAAGATCAAAAACTCCATTTTAAAATGAATGAAAACAGCATGCAAGAGAACTGAAAATCCTTTTGTCCCTTTATGTCAGTTTCCAGCATCTCCAGCAGCTCTGCCTCTGTGGTGAAGAGGCTCAGAAACCACTGGCTGTACCACAATGTCTAAACTTACAAAACTTGACATTTTCACAGTATTTCAACACCAAACATCCCTTTTTTTTGTCACTGCTGTTTTTGGTTATCGCCACCTCTCAACGAAAACGTCTCTTTTAGTGTTTAAATGCTCCAATATGAGAAACATCATCGTTTAATGTTTCTATCTGCTGCTCGACACCCAGAAATTCATTTGAAATTGGGTTTTTGGAATAGTTTGTTGATAACAGCTGCCAGCTGATTCTTTTTCTTCTTCCTTTTAGTTCCGCAAAAAGAGTTAAATGTTTGGATACTAGCTAAATCCTCTTCATTTTTTACACTTATAAGGTTATTTTATTAAATACAGTTATAAAGAAACACTACTTCCAGCTACTTTTATGTAAGCGAGTAAAGCTTTAGACATACTGCGATTTCTAAACCAAAGAAATAAAAGATGCAGCACACTGACACATTCACACGCCGTGAACTTGTAAAACTGAAGTGAAAAAAAGGATTACACTTAAAAAAAACAAGTAGAGGATAATGAGAGGTGGACCAGAGATGGTGATGAAGCAACTTCAAACAGAACAGATTCAGCAAATCAGAATCAAAGGGGGTCATGATGGCCATGAAGGGATTTACAGAAGAGGAGGATTTGGTAATGGATCACCTCGAACTTAATTGGGAGTCAGTGAAGTTGAATAAGAGTAATGGAGAGACGCACTGCCAGCGTTTGGTCTTGGTAAGAATCCTGGCTGCAGGGTTTTAGACATACTGGAGCCATTTTCAAGGCTTCACTTGTTGCCCTATACAAGACTCTAAGAAGTAGTTGGATGAAGTAGTGGTCCAGACGTGAGGTTAGAAAAACATGTGAGGGTTTCTGCCACAGAGTCAGAGTAATGGTTTAAGTCTGGACGTTTCTTAGAGGTGAAAATTAAAGGATTTAATCTGAAAATCAAAGGAAAGAGTGAAGTTTGGGATGACGCCAAGGTTTCAAACCTTGGAAGATGGACAGGAGCATCAATTTACGTCTAGGAGGACTTCTTAATTCTAGAAGGCTATAATTTTTTTTATTTAAGGAGGTTGCAATAAGCCGGATTTTTTACGACTCGACTGTGAAAATAACGGGTCTGTCGACATAAAAATCCAAAGAGATCTACTCAGCTGATACTGTAATTTTTTTCTGGGTAATAAATTTGGTCAAAATAAAAACACAGAGCGTGAACCACCGATATGGAAGAACAAAACTTTCCTGGAAGCAGATCGGCATCATTAAATTTTAATCTCTTGTATGTCAGGCCACGTTCTTACTTCTGGTGAAAATTTCGTGGAAATCTTGTTGTATTTTGGCCAAATTTTACTAAGAAACAGACGAATTGATCCAAAGACTAAACTGAATTGGCAGGATTAGTTTCCAAATACAATAACTACCTGTGCCAGGAGGGGGGTGTCCTTTTACTCTGTGCATCGTGTACCCGTCTCGCTCTTTGGCGTTCTTCTATTCTCTGTTTTTCTTCTTTTTTTGTTGTTGTTTCTAACTTAGTTAACAGAGTTTAATCAAACTTTTTTTTAATTTCAACTTACATTGAATGTACAGATTTTTGTCTTTGACAAACTTGACTGAGTTAGGAGAAGCGTTTGTAGTTCACAGGTTTTATCTTAACTAGTCAAAGCTGATCTCTGAGTTCCAACTAGTCAAACAACTTGCCTTTATTATCTGATTTGTCAGTGGGTTTTTTTCTCACCAACAACTCGTCAGTCATCTATTTACGAAACAATGACGTGTGTAGAAAGGCGAGTGACTGAATATGTGGCGTTACAGAACACTGATATCAATCTGTATTTGAGATGTCGAGTGTGTTTGAGCTGCACCTTCAAGATTAAAAACTCAAAACGATCCACAAATCCGTCACTTTAACCGAAAATTTGAGCGTTTTATTACAGACCTCACACACGATCTCTAAGATTGTGTTTTAATTAACATTATTAATTTGTTTGATAGTTAACAAAATCAACTGAAATGTAATGAATGAATGAATATGATTATATACAGGGCTTGACATTAACTTTTCTGTTCACCAGCCACTGTGGCTAGTGGTTTTCCAAAGTTACTAGCCACTCAGCATTTTCACTAGCCACAATTTTGTTGTTGAGAAATTATGTTTAATATGATTAAAGCTGACTATGGCGTGGTAAAGTTTACTTGACCTAGATTTACAACCTTTTTAAATGTAAATGACCATTCTCGACCCGCTGTCTTCCACTTTTCGTTAAACGACCTTTTCTTTTTCTTTGTCTCTCCTTCCTTCGTTTCATCTTCATGTTTTCTTTTTGTTTGCTCTTCGGGTTTCCTGACGCCTTGAATGTGCCGCCACATTATCACCCCCACTACTTCACAACTGTTGTCCACAGGGACCGGCTGTCTAAAGTGACGTTGGTCACGAATGGACCAATGAGCAAACACTGTGCGCAGGCAGTGCTCATGGGAGTTGTAGTGTCTTAGTCTCACATTGCAATTTGTTTATTATTTCAGATGTCATTTGAGAAAACTACAATAAAAAAATTTATATAAAATTCAGCCCGCCAAAAGTGGCTAGTCGGAGTGGCTGCGTCACCCGCCACTGCTGAAATTCACCCGCATTTGGCGGGTTGGCGGGTGTTAATGTCAAGCCCTGATTATATATATATGTTGGGAGGAAGATGAGGACCAATCGACTGGATTTTGGGATGGATCTGGATCCTGGAATGTTTTGAAGAATTCTTTTATTACTGCAACATCACATTGTAGGGAAACTGGAAAAAAAAACTGGAGCTGTCAAATAATTAAAATTTTTATCTTGATTAATCACATAATTGTCCATCATTAGCTCATTATTAAGTCCAGATTTTTAAGATGTTCTTAATTGACCTTATTTTTATATATTTCTGCTATATTTTAAAGTAATGGAGTGGACGAATATACTTCATGAAAATATGTTTATTATAACTATAACAGTGTACCTAAGCAAAAAATAGTATACTTGTATTTCATTTTATCAAGTGTACTTCTTTAGATTAAATTAGAACGAATGTCCCCTCTGAAAACTATCCAGTGTGGTTTACTTTCAGCGAGGGGGAGGAGCTCTGTGCACTAGCTGTATGATTTGCTACCAGGTGATATTTGGTGATAGCTCAGTTCACATCGACAATAAGCACAAATAACTTCCGTCTTATCATTTTACCGTTTGATAGAGTTATAAAGCTAAACTTCCTGTTCAAAGGACCCTTTTCATTTTCCATGCTCTAGCAAGCATTCACTGGGTTAGACTGTCTCATCATTTACCTCACAGACTATGGATAGCCAAGAGGGCCAACAGACCTGTGCATGCGAACATGGGCAAAGCAAAACTATGGAAGCCTGTGAGTTATTCACATTTAAAAAAATTAAAGCTGTTAAAAAGGGCACTGAGTTAACGCATTTTTTTGCGTTAATTTTGACAGCCTTAGTTTAAACATGAAGTAAATAATTTTATATAACATCAAGTCCCCTGATGTAAATGATGTGATTCTGTTATGCATGTGGCATGTTCTGGGTTGAAGGGTCGGGCAGCGCGTTAAGGTGTTAAGAATAGCCGATGGCATGTAGCTGTAGCAGAACCGCGTCACTGTTTTTGTGTCCTCATGAAGAGGATTTCTAAACGGAGGTAGCTAACTTATTATAAACTTCTAATGTTTTGACGGTCTTTACATGGCAACACTAAGCACATGAATAAATACAATTATGGAGGACTGAAAGAAGTTATCTAAGTTCTGCTGGTTATTTTATTGTTATTTTGTAGTTTATCATGTTAAAACACACTCAAAATCTTTGGCTACAGTTATGTTTCAATCCAAAAACAGGAAGTGACACGTCCGCTTGACATCACAGATGCAGCACATTCAGATGTGTCCAAATCTGTTGGAATCCTTCCACAACAAGCACAAATATATATTATCTAACAGCTACATATTTCAATATGCGAGACATACACACAAAGGTCAAACCGAGACTATATGACAAAGAGCGCAACTCAGGAAACTTGTATTAATTATCATGAGTGGTGCCAACGAGATGGATGACACAGAAAAAACAAAGGAGAACAAATTCCTGATAAAAAGGTCGCTGATCCAAACACAATCCTGTGAAAGACACTCAAAGGAGATTTCACAGAGAAATGTGACTGTGATCAGAACAGGCAGAATAAAAGAACTTACTATCGGATATTTAAAACACAAACACCTGTTTGGAGCATCTGTTCAACATTACAGCTAAAATCTCACACGAGGCGTTAAAATGAGGCAGATTGACCAAACCCAGCAAATTAGTATTTGTTTACCAATCATAAATGGGAGGATCCAGTTTGAAAACGGTGCTAAACATCAGGCCCTAATGGGCTCATTTCAACGATCACCAACATCGTCTGTCAAGAGCAGCGCAGAGTTTTCCACCAGCAGCCGTGTTGATAATCAGGAGCCTGTAGAGAGAGTCTTATTCAGAGGATTTACAGATGTGAACCCGATCACCCATTCAGGCTCTTTGTCTTCAATTTTACAACGCTTACGTCTTCACGATCAGACAGCACGCTTAAAAAAGTAAGCAGTTAAGCCGACCTTATAGACAAATTACAATAAAAACAGGAAAATGAACTAAAAGTCAACTAGAAACACCTTAAATCCTAATTTGGATTTAAATCTCCCCTTGAATTAATGCAATCTGTTAACAATTAGACTTCCTCTACATTCAGAGTGTGAAAGTGCAGACAATAACACACCTGACAGAGGGTCCAATCATAGAACGGCAGTTTTAAGTTGAACACAATCAAGGTTTGTCCTATATTTCCACAAGTACATTAAAAAAAAAACACAGCTTAGCTGTAATTCTGTTCATTTAAGGTTTCCAAACACATTTACATAAATTGAAAATCTCCTTCCTCCCTCTAACACCTGTGCAGCTACAGCTTACACTGACATCAGGCACGACATTTACAACACGTCGCTGTTGATGGTGACATTTTCAGTTTTCTCATAAACAAAAACTCAGTAATTACGTCTGCGTGATTTACAGAGTCTCCACTCCAAATATTATGCTCCAAATGAAAGACTTAAACACAAAGAAATATATGAAAAGACCAGATGACACAAACACACTGCGTCTTGGTTCTCATCATGTCATTCTCCTAATTTCTGGCAAATAATATCCAATTTAATAAGATTTGAGACTCTGAAACTCATCAGACACTGCAAGAAAATAAAACTGTGGGAAGAATTTAACTTGGTTTCTTGGCTGAATATGATGATCCCCTCTTGAAACAATAATGAAAACTAGTGTATTAAAAGGGGAAGGGGAGGGGGGGGTTCTTAAGCACCCCATAAAACTTACAAAACTATCATCTTTATTGCTGCCTAATTCCTGACTTTTCTCCTCCTCTTTTTGTCCTCTGTGATCTCTCGACTGGAAATTGTCCGTACGTGAGCCAACTTCCTCTTTTCTCCATTGACACATTAAAAGAAGAAAAAAAAAAAAACCAAAAGACTCAACAAAAAGTGTAGTAAAAGCACCATAAACACGTCTGGGTTTGTCTGCTTTTATTGAGGAAGAATTACATTCATCTGACTGCATTTAGTGTCCGTGGAGAAGACTGTTCTTGGAAACAGATCTGTTTTCATCTGTGAATCTTTTTGGTTACAGATAAGGAAATTCAATCTGAAGTAGCGAGATGCGGTTAAAGTTTTCTGCAAAGAGCTTTTTGTTTGTTCTCACTGCTGGTCGGCTTCAGATTTAAGCAGGACATTGATCATGTTTTATCTATTTTCTAGGGCTGGGTTTAAAAAATCGATTAATCGATTTAAATCGATTTAAGAATAAAAAATCTATAATCGATTCATAAAGCACTAAATCAATTTTTTAAAATATACATTTCCTTTTGTTACAGTTATGCCACATGCCACTGCTTCTGGATATTTTTAATGAAAACATGAATATTAAATGTATATAAAATACGCACTGTTGAAAGGCTGCTTCAGCATTTCATAAAAATTGCCATCTACGAATGTCTGATATTCAAGAAATACTAATGTGAAATATCTGAAAAAAGAATCGATATTGAATCGAATCGAAATTAATCAAAATCGAATCAATTTTTGCTCTTGTGAATCGACACCAATCGAAACCTATTAGATGTAACTAAATAGAGAGCAAAATCTCTATTTAGTTACATCATGGTAAAAAAAAAAAAAGTGTCGTTGCTTTAAACTCAACTGGAGCAGGAAAAAAATCAAAGTATTTCCACTAAGTGAATATTATTCAGAGCAAATCCTGGATAACAAAACACACAAAAGACTTTTGGGGTTTAATTAAAAGTTTTGTTGGTTTTTAAATAACTTTTTTCATAGAATTCACATCTTTAAGAGTTGTAATCCTCTCTTTTGATTCAGATCTGGGTAGATTTTTCCTAGAAGCCCTTTGTGTGTGCCTGTATATATCACAATCCAAGACCCCAGGATGAGTCACAGAATGTGAACAGGTGGAGGAGACCTGCCAGGCATGGCTGACAGGAAGGAATGAATAAGATATGAATTCTTATTTTATTAAATTACTTCGCAGTTCAAGCCCATAACTGTCTGCAAAGTTTAAACAAAGCGGTGTTTGAACGAGCAGAGAACAGAAAATAAACAGATTAATAATAAAGTCATGGAGGTTTCATTCCCTCCTGAGCAAATCTGTTAAAAATACAGTCTGAATATTTGAAATAAGGCTGTTTTGAAATCTTGGGTATGTTTTCTGTGTGTGAGGATTAACTCAGAGTCGGATTTTCTCACCTGCGGTGCTGCAGAGGAGACAATGTCCCAGAGAAATAAGATTTCAGTCCAAGTTAAATAAGCAACACGAGGAGTCCTCGGTTTAGCTTTGATTCCCTCTGGTTTTAAGTCTAATATGTGGATCAACACTCATTTCCAAAATCACCTATTTGCGCAGTTTTAGGTTTGTTCAAATATTCGAACATGACCTACAAAACGAGGAAAAGACACACTTTTAATCCCCCATTGTTTTTTGTTTTTTTTATTTACCTGTAATCTGAGTTTGAACCAGGTGGATGAGCAAAACGACGCCAGGTACGTGGATCCGGATCCTCTGAAGTTTTCCTGCCCTCATGTTGCTGCAGCGCCTCGGTTAGGAAGGAGATAGTCTCCCCCTCCACCTCCACCCCCTCCCACTCTCTGAAGCACCGTCACTCGACTGATACACCAGCAGGTCCGTCCAAATTAAAGAACAGGTGATGTGTGGGAAAAGCCAACATTTAGCACTCAGTTGGTGGAGGAATGATCTGAAAATGTTCCTCCGCAGCGCAACATGGTGAATCCCGTGAAGCGCAGTGACTCCACTGAGCGCAATGAGGATCCGCTCCCCCCCTACCCCCCTCTTTCTCTCTCTCT
>SSNP01000113.1:42433-79024 GCA_006937955.1 Pachypanchax playfairii | reverse complement strand
CCCCCCCCCCCCCTCACCCCCCACCCCGCCGCCGCCCCCCCAACAACAACGCGCAGAGAACGCTTTTGCAAGAAGAAAGAAAAACAAAACCAAGAAAATGTCTTGACAGGTGAGTATTATTGTCATCTTTGCGCTCCTAAGGGTGGCGTTGCTAACAACGGCAAGGGCTTCATGCTTGTATTTATGTACGTGAGTGTGAGTGCCGTAAAGCAGGTTTGTTCTCGCGAGATTAGTCGGGTCCGATCCACTGAAAGTTGCAAGTGCTGCTTTCAGGACACAGACCCCGGAGGGAGGGGAGGGACCCACGAATCACCCCGCCAAGTCCTTGTTTACCCCCACAGGGACTCTAGAAAACATTTATTGAGGTGAAAAAACTTACTTAGTTCTGCTTTAAACCCCAAATGTCACATTGATGAAAATCAGCGGTATGATTCATAGATTCTATCTACACATGTGGATCTTATTCAGCTGGAAGAAGATGGTTTAGTTCTGCCTCGCGGTACGAGACAAAATCCCAGTGACTGTCTGTGCTAAATTTATAACTAATGTTCCAAAATACTCGCAGCACCCGAATATTCAATCATGCTCATCAGAATAAGGATTTTTAATCTCCAAACTTCTAGTTACTTATGATTTTTAAAAATGATTTATCTATTTAGCACCAGCGTCAAAAAAGAGAATGTACTTGAGTTATTTTGTTGTTTTGAGTGTATGTGTTATTGTGGGGTTTCCTGCTGAATGATCTGCCCGTTACTCCTGCATCAGTTCCTTCAGCTTTTGCTATCGTTCATGTTTTATTTCTGGAGTTCTGGGTTTTGAGTTGTTCAGAACAGGTTTTATGTTCCCATCTTTCTCATGGTTTTCCTCTGGTATTTCATTCCAGAGAACTTTATTTTCCTCTTTCAGGAGTTTTTAGTTTATTTTTTCCATTTGATCACAACTTCTTTTCATAGTCATTACTTTTCTAATGGTATCTTTACTTCCTTTGTGTTTACTAGCGTGTTTTTTGTGTCGACTTTTCCTCTTCTCCTTATTCTGTCACACCTGTTTGTCATCCATCTAATTAGTTCCCGCCTTTCTCCTTCTATTTCCTGTCATGAATGAAATATTCCCAGAATAAATACTTCTTGGTCTCTTCTGTTCATTCATCAGATTTTATCATCGTCCTGATTCCCTGCCATTGCGTGTTTTTGCCTCCATCCATGATGTTAGTAACTCTTACGTCTACATTTCTTCTTTCATGATAAAATGTAACAATATGTTTCAGGAGGAAAATGTTACAGCCAACAAATACTGTGTACTGAAACTTTTAGCCCAGACTCTTTTTTTTCTCAATGAATTTCAGTGATTACTACTTCGGGAGATGTTATTCAACAGGGAAACAGCTCCTCAGACTTTTAACAGACCTTTTTTCTTTGCCATCAGACCAAAAACATAGAAGCTTCACCAGTAAATAGTACACAGAAAAATCTGGAAGCATTTAAACCCAATTTTTTTATTTTCCCCAATATGAAACACCTTTTGTTGTAAAATACATTTGCTGTGTTTTTCCTTCTTGTTTGATTTCTGTGGAAGAACACTTTAAAATCCAACAATACAGCTATAATTTAACAAATCTAGTTTCCCCTGAAGGATGTTTAATAAATCAGTTTTTGGAACAAAAATTATTTCAAGGCTAGAACATTTTTAAATGTAAATTTCAAGGCTACATAAAAGTTCTATGTCCCACATTTCCATCTGAAAAGTCATAAAATATACTTTTTTCTGGTTCACATGAGTTATTCTAAAATCTCTTTGAGAGAGGAAACAAGCTCAGCGTTGCTGTTAATAATGCAGTAGATTAATGAGACACTCTGAACTCAGTTATTAAAATGTTTTCATTTTGTGCTGCAGGTGAATTTATCTGTTAAACACGCTGAAGTGAAACTGTGTTGATAATTGAAAAGAACTGAAAATAGTGATCTAATGAGGCCCCTTTAACTTGGGACCCCGACCTCGAAACTCTCTCCACAACCTTCACTTGCTATTAGAATGTGGAATATCACATGGTGAAGGTATTCATGATTCTGCTGTACTCTGAGTACTCAAACAGGCTTTCCCTGAAAATTTTAAATTACACATTAGTCATAAATCTTCTGGCCTGGGAACAACATCCTCAAGGAGGAGCTGGAGTGTTGCTGGGTTGAGGGATGTCTGGGTTTCCCTCCTGAACTGGTTGACCTTCTGACCTGAGTATGGATGAGCAGAAGAAGATGGATGATGGATTTTAAAATCCCTAGTGCTCCGCTGCGATCTTACCACAGTCCATATGTCAACTGCAAGTTCTTAAAGAAGCCTTTCCATTAAAAATGGTTTTTCTGAGGTTTCTGTTGAATATTTTAGCTCCACAGGTGTTCTTACCTTCATAGTAGGTGTGAAAACAGGTCAACAACTTCTCTTTCAGTTTTAATCTCTCAAACTACGCAGATGGTGTTAAAACCCGAGTTCGAACGGCCTGTATCTGTTTCGTCACAACTCCTTTGTTCGTTAGTATTCGTCAGCTCCCACAGTTGAAACCACGCCTAGCATGCTGCTGGCTAAAAGCTGTAGCATAAGACGTAACAAACTGGAAGACACGACGTCTGATGTTGCCATGCACAGCGAGGCAGGAAACAGTATTCTTTGCTCACATAGGCTAGTTTGTTAGCCAATCAGAGTCCACCAAATTAGAACAATGAATATGAACGAGCTGCTGATGAAGCCTGACGGAACCACCCGAATTTTAACGCAGACAGATTGAAAGGTCTGTTAATCAGTGTTTCCTGACGTTTTTTATATATAAAATGTTTCATATTACTGGTTAATACTTAAGAAATAACCACAAAGTCCTGAAATTTGTATGAAATTGCCTCTTTAAAAGGATTCAACCACATATGTTCAAGTTAATACCACAATGGTATGATCTTGTGGTGCACTACAAGATCACACCATGTGAACACGACACTAATGCATTATGGGTTGTTGCAGGACAGCATGTCCTGCTTCAGTAATGCTCCACTCAGGCTGTTGATACTTTACCACCATGATCTCAAAACCATCATGGATCCATCTGAAATCTTCATCAAGTAACCCGTAAAGATCAAAGTTTGTGTCGTAGCTTATTAATAAATTCATAGTAAAGGAGGGTTTATATTTCTTTGTAATGTCCTGCTTCTATTTGCCATTTCCTTAAAATAAACATGAAATTCACTGCAATGTTTCTCAGCATCCGAAGTCACATTTACTGTAAACAGTTTGCTGGATTTTTTTTGTGTAAAATTCGCTGATCAGTTCCATCATTACAACGATCCTTTCAAACTTCTTTAAAATGACACATTAAATGAAACAGATTCATCAATAAAACTATTTGATTTTAGAGTGCTGAGAACTAAAAGTATATTGAAGACCTCAGACTTTATCAATGAAACCAATGTATGGAATGAGAAATGGAGCCCAAAATTCATCAGACACGAAAACAAAAAAATCACCAGATGAGGTTTCGATTGTGCGGATGGTATTAATCAGAAGCCAGAACAGAATTCAACTGTTATTCTCATTCAGGTTGTTGAAATAACAGCTGTTGTTTTGATGCAAAATAAACAAAGAGTCCCAAAGAAACAGTAAAAATAGGAGAGAAAATATGTTTTTTTTTTAAATAAAAGCCAACATTTTACGTAACAACTGATAGAGTTAAAATAATATGTATGTTTATGTACATTTAGAGGATTGTCACACATCCTGGAACAATTACAAAAAATTTTAAATTTCAAGAAGAATTGAAAAATTGTTCTAAGACATGTTTCATGTCTTCTGATTCCTGCAACCATGAAGTGGGATATACACGTCTCACACTGATGACACTTCATTGTGAACAGTGTTCAGTGGAGCTGAATGATGAATGTGACTCAACTCCAGGTACATTTTAGGGGGCTGAGAAGCACCGAGTGTCACATCAGACCATTTGAAACTCTTAACATCAGATTGGTCCGTGTACTAGACGACCTGCAAAGGTACCGATCCTGTGAGCTGCAGACTGGATCCTGATCTGCAGTCAGGGTGTGGGGCTGCAGAGTAGCATCCCTGACTCTTTCAGAACAGGAAATCTAAGAACATACTACTGAGTTCAGAGTCTCTAAAAGCCCAATAACACCAGAACAAGTTGTGTGATTTGCTTATGCCTGTAATAGGTCCACTCTATCTGCAGAACACCCAGAAAACTAAAACTAGTATTTTTTTTTGTCTCTGCTACTCATCGTTTGAAAGGAATGAAACGCTAAAGATAAAATATCAACAAAGTAACTTATTTAATGTATTAAGTTATTTATCTCTGCCAATGCCAGACACATGTACAGGGGGTGTGTCATGAAAACTATAAATAATATGAATATTATAAAAACAAGGATAGTTTGTCAAAACATTAAGCTAATGTCTTTCATCACGTCTCAGGAACATCTGATAATCTGACAGATTGTTGGACAGCCGAAATGAACCAAAGAGTAGCTCTAACTATATTGTTTATTTTTTGTTTAGAAGATCTGAGCATCAACAAGACTCTGGCAATCTAATGTCTCTAAATATCTAAAAGCAACTTCACCTTGTTATTCTTCCATCTCACATATACCCAACAATCCACCAAACCCCTCTAAATCAGAGAAGTTACTGTAAATCAGAGTTGCATGAATTCTAGGGTTGTTTTAATCAAATAACAGCTAAAGTTATAAAACCAAAACACAGAAGCCTTAAGTGAGAAATGACAGTCACAAGATGCTAAACAGAAAATGTATTCACTATGTGACGCAATCAGTGTTTAGCCTGACAGAGAACACTGAGAAGTCAAATTTAGAGCAAGCAGCAATAAATCCTTTCTAATCAATAATTTTGTCTTACAGGCTTCATTCTACAAAAGACCTTTTGTGCAACAGAACAGCTCACAGAGTCTTAATCCCAGAGTCCCACGTCATTTAACCTAACATGCAACTATCTGACTTCAGGAAGACAAAGTTAGAGCTTAAATTCAATATGGGACATTTCTCAATAAAATATAAAAATAAGAGCTGTACTGTGGTGAGGTTATTAATACTGTTGTGGTTCAACACCCAGATAGTGCTGTCTGAGTGGAGTTTGCATGTTTTCTCCCCAAGATCAAAAATATGTTAATTTCATTGGTGATTCTTAATTAACCCTAAGGGTGTGTGTGTGAGTCTGTGTGGTCCTGTCATAGACTTGAGACCCTTCCAACGTGTGACCCAGCTGAAGAATAAACAGCGCCCAACGACCCTAACGCCGGGCTCACACTGCCTACGGAACGACTTCGGTCCGGATTCGGTGCGGTTTTTCCGCAAGCTACCACTCGCATCTGCTCCAGATAGGGAGTGCGGCCCGCTCCGGTGCTGGGTGCGGAAACGGCACTCGCGAGAACAGAAGTTCACGTGGGTTATCGTTTTGTCGGGACTTCACGCGAGAACACGTCCATTATTTAGGAAGTTCCTAGTAAACAATAGCCGTATTCGGTTGTGTGGGCTATACGACTGCTTTCTCTTGTTTGTGTGATGTAATGTTTACATTTCCTATTAGCGCGTGTGCTGTCTAAAAAGAAGAGTCAAGTTACAATTGTTTGAACACTCGTTTATTATGAAAAAACACCGGATATTCAAGCCACACTTCCTGTATAGCTCGTCAGATTTTATCAAACTTGACGCGGATCCTCTCCGGCATCCGGAAAAAATAAGAACCTTGCGGATTCTTTCCGTTGTGCCGTACGGCCCCCGTAACCGGGCCCTCACTGCGCAGAGCTACTGTGAGCCTTCAAAAG
Organism: Pachypanchax playfairii; assembly: GCA_006937955.1. Classification (NCBI taxonomy): domain Eukaryota; kingdom Metazoa; phylum Chordata; class Actinopteri; order Cyprinodontiformes; family Aplocheilidae; genus Pachypanchax; species Pachypanchax playfairii. Next base: position 73,194 of record SSNP01000113.1, on the reverse strand, counting down.
GGATTTTAATCTTACGGAATACCTACGGGGTCCACACCGGACCGGATCTGGATGCAGTGTGAGCCCGGGGTAAACAAGAACAAGCGTGTCTAGAAAATTGATGGTTAGTTACTGCCATTTATATATAGACAACTTAAATAGTAACTAAAAGAAACCTTTCATCTTTGAATAAAGATTATATTGTAATCACTATAATTACGTTTAAAACTATTTATTTTTAAATCAGTTACAGCTAAAATTTGCAGACTGAACAAAATGGATCATATTTGCTGTAGTTCTTGAAGTGGTTTGACCTTTTTGTATCTTATTCTCTGCAATTCTTAGCAAAACTGCCTGAATCAAGGATGCCATGTACTCAATATATTCCCACAGACTCTGACAACTAAATTGCTAACAGGCTTGACTTGTATCACATGGTGCTATTAGCCTAAAATATTTATTAAAGAACACATTTGCTACTTTTTAAGAAGCCTGTTTGGAACATTGCATGACTGAATGGCTCTATTTATGAGTGTATAACCCTTTAAAAAAATGTCACAAGTTTGTTTTCTGGCTTCACCAGTTGTTTTCTTACTTTACATCATGAAACATCATCAAAATCTTAAGACTGCACGTCTTCTCGACGACATCCAAAGTGAATGAGTCAGTTAAATGAAAACCATGAGCTAAAGATAAATCTTCCATTACTATTGTTGCACGTAAACTTGTTGAGTAATAGACATTTAATTTTTTTTAAAAAAAGTGCCGTCGGCTAAAAGGCAGCAAGTGAAAAGGATCAAATTCTTATAAAAAGGAGAAAAAAACCGACTCTGATCAGCATCAGATGGCTCAGAGGCACTAGTGAGCAGAGGTGCATCAAAGGGCTCCTGTTATCCTCTCAGAAGCGACACAGAGCGAGTAAATCCAAAGAAACTTTCACCAGGGATCAGCTATCACCATCTGCCATGGATCCCATCTGTAAAGACGAACACATAAACACACATTTACTGAAGCGACTCATTGTTTCAGGAGAACCAACATGTCTACATGCGTATTCATCTGGATAAAGAGAGAAACAAAGTCTGCGAGCTAATGAGAGGAACTAAACCTGTTTGTGAGCTGCTGTTGAGAAACAGCTGTATCAAACCAAAATTTGTCAAATCAAACAAAAAAGCAAAAGGCATCAACATGTCCCAGTTTCTAAATGTTTTTAATCCAGCATTGTGAAAATCACTTACTGTTAATATAAAACTAATTTCATTGGGATTTACAATAGAACTTAAGTTTAGTTTATTTATCAGGGAAGCCCAAAAAACTTATAGAAGCTCAAACGCCAGAACCAAACGCTGAGTTATCAAAGTTTCAGGTTCAAAATACACAGTGAAACATGCTGCTGTAAGCCTACATGTATCAGGAACTGGATCTGTGAGGTGGATCAGGAGCTGATTTGGGTTAGTACATGATGTACAGATGGATGAAACTAATTCAGTCTTACTTTGTGTGGAGCAGAGATGATCCTGGAGAGGAGTCCAGGAGACTGAGGAGCGCAGGTGACCAAAGTGCAGATGGATCCAGGAAGCAGGTAAGTATATGGTGGAGAGTGGGCATGACTTCCAGGCAGGGTGTGTATTTTGGTTTTCAGAAAGAGATTTCCAGCAGTCAGGACATGGAGAACAGGAATCACAGAGAAACATCCAGGCAGTTAATGTTGCATCCAGACGATATTGGTCTAGAAGGAACTAACATACTGAACCAAGAACTATATATAGACTAAATACATCAAGACATAACACAGGTGTGACTGCTGAAGCAGGTGCTAAAACCCCACCCAAAGGCGGAGACAACAGCAGAGAGCTGGATCGGCTGTCTGGCAACCTGCAGAGAAAAGGAACAGGAGGGGAAATACCAAGCAGGGTTGGGGGTAGAGAGTGTGGGGAAACTGGACGAGGGAAAGAAAATAAATTAAAGCAGAGAGAAAAAAACAAAAACGTCTCAACAGCTCAGACTCCTCACAGAAACAGGGAAACTGTTCAAAAGCTTCTTATTCCTCGAAGGAATACCGTACATTTCTCTCACAGCACAGTTTAAGATCATATTATGTTGAGAAATCATGAACTTGTTTTGGTCAAATAAAAATAACAGAATGTGAACAGATCTTGCAACACTGTGTGAGATTGTGCACGAGGTGAATTGTGAATGAATCTCAGCTGCTAAAACACCAAGTTGTAACTCAGGATCAGTAAAATTGTCAGAGTTATTACAGTGTTTGTGTTTAATAAGGTCAATTAACTATAACAGAGATCTAGTATGAGTTTGACTACGAATGTTTATCAGTTTTATGTATCAAAAAATGAAAGTTAATCTAGAATCTGTCCAGAGGTTCATGAGATATTTTGCTCGAAAGGTTGACTCCAACATTTGAGGACACAATTTTAAGTGAAGATGTTGCACAATCTGTTGGATTGAGATATGTGTTATGGGATGACTTTTAACTGCAATGATAACAAATTAATTGTAGATCCATATCTGTAATATTGACCATTTTTGTGTTGGCTGAGATTATCTGTGGCAGCCATCTTGAATGGGATTGACTCCAAAAGTTAATCAGTTGGACACAAAAAGTCTTTCGTTTCAATTTAGCTGGTGGTTTATGACATATTTTGTGAGCAAACACTCAGATATCGGCAAAAACATTATCAACCTTCCTTCTTTTGGGAGTGAATGACAGTAATAAGAAAAGAACTAATTACATTAACTGGTTTGTAAGTATTAAGTTAAGGATTTTTTAAAGGCGTAATTATTTCCTCGTCGAGTAAATCAGGTCATAAAGACGGAAAACATTATTGTTAAGTATAACATTTTGTACATTTATAAAAGTTCTTATTTTAAGTTTATCAATATTAAATGTTCAAAATTGGCTAAACTTTGCATAGACGCATTTTAAATACTAAATGAAATTTGATTTGGAAACTAAATTATTTAAAAATCTTATTTTAACAGCTCTATTTGCGCTTCACTGCTGTTTCTCATTATCTCACAGGACAGGAATTGTTTCACTAGAGTTGCTACGGATAAGGATATAAAATAAATCTTAGAATATCAGGCTGTTTTAGCTGCTCTGGAAAAAAAAAAAGGAACTTGATGAAGCCCTAAAGCCACAAACAAATAGACTGTTTTACTTTTGACAAAGTGATTTATTGGTGACATTTAAACAGTTCAGACCATAATTTAAGGTGAATTTTTGCTCTCTGCACTAAAACAGTACAGTGATGGCAAAAAGATGATGAGCAGCTTTGGAGTTTGTTTATCTGTGGCAAATTATTAAAAAAATCAGGCAGAGAATATTTTTAGAAGAAAATAAAGGAGAGATTAATAATGGGAACAGGAAGAACCCATTCATTATGTTTCAGTTCAGATCATCTTCTCTCTAAAAAGTTTTGGATATTAGATTTTGTGGAAGAAAGATTTTTGTGAGTCCATTTGTTGTGAAAAAGCACATTTTACTTTAGAAATATAATCATCATTTCTTTGGCTCTAGTTTGTCAGATATTTTAACCATGAGGATTTAAACCTGATCCCATGAGGTTCTGTGTGAAATCCACCGTACTGCTGTCTGACTGTTTGAAGCAAACAGCTGCAACATCAGCTTTTCTCTTCACTTCCTCTAAACTCCCAAAGCAAGAAGCCACGTGTTCTTCCATCAAGCAACAGTTAATATTAGATACTATATTTTACTTTAGAGGGGATTTGCCTGTTGCAAAACTATTTTGCAACCGTAAAAAATTAGAATCTGTGAGCCAGAAGAGGTTATTGATTGTAACCTACAAACACTTTAAAAATTCAGGCTTGCTGTTACTTTTTTATGTTCTACTGCTTATTTTTACAGTGTTTTTATTGTAATTTGCCAGTATATTATTGTTTTTTGGCTGCAGTATTTGACTGTGTTAGAACAATTTTATTGAATATGAATGTAAAAAACAAAAATCTGATTGTTTTACTATGCAAAGTAAAGACACAGTTACTTAATCGCACTTGCCATTTTTACATCTAAAATGTTTAAACTGTGCCTTTGTGCATGCTTTCAGAGAAATGTAAAATGTCAGGAGAAGACATTGAATCCTCAGTGGGACGGTGACAGGTCAAATGTTGTCTATGAGTTCTCATCCCCGCTATTTTTAAGGCCTATTTCAAATAAAACTAGAAAACACTTGGAGAGCGCAGACGTCCGCCAAGCAGCTCATCTTCCCCCATAAAGGGATCTCACATGAAATAAAAAAATCCTTTAAAAGAAAATTCCTGGATCACTCCCAAAATCCAGTTCTGCAGATAAAGTTACACAATTTAACAGACAAGACCTAAAAATAGAAGCAACATTCTGGGTGGGAGGTAACTAACAAGCACATGGGTCCTCTGAAGGAAGACGTGCAACTTGTGTAACGTCTGATCATCCCAACTTTTGCAGCCCGATGCTGATGCAAAGCTTCCTGTATTGATTTAAAAATAACTGGAATTTCCTTTTTTTCCTTCGTCACCACTGTGAGGTTTGAGTTAACATGTACACACAGTAGAACCCTTAACAACTCTAAACGTTTGGTTGATCACATGCACTTGTTTGGCGGTCACACCTGTTATGTGTACGCCACAGATTGTGCAGCATGATTGTGCATTGTTAACACTTCCTAACGACTGTAATAACAGGATGTTTTGTACTAACTTCTGGAATATTTCCTGGCAAAAACACAGGAATTATAAAATGTGTGTTTGGAACTACATCTTTAAAACTGCTTGTATGGAAATCTGTTTTATGAAAGTCTGGGTAGCTTCTGTGTCAGACTGCCAGGCCCATTAATGATTAAAAAATGCAATAATTTTCACTTGTCCAATTTTAAGTAGAAGGAATCCAATATCAATAACAATGCTTGTAATGCAATTCTCAAACCAGTGTGTGTGTGTTGGGAGTTGTGAGGTGTAAAGAGGAAGTTAAATGATCGGAAATAGACCTTCAGATGGACAAAAAACGTGAAGACATCAAACGCTGGATGTGTGGGAGGGAAAAAGGCTGCTGCATACCAAAGCTACATGTCAGAAGACGTTTTTCTTTGTTTTCTCTTACCTTTTGTGTTTGTTCTAATTTACACTACAGTTATTATTTAGTCAGAGGCCGTTTTGTTTGCTTCTCCAGATTCTAGGATTTAAATTTGATCCCAAACTCAGTTTTCATGTTCAAGTCTAAACTGTTTCAGTCTGTTTTTAAATGTTAAATAATCGGGTAATTTCAAACTCTGCCTTAAATACAGTAAGTGCACTTTTTGTCGACTCTCACCTTGACTACTGTTGACTCCCTCCAGCTTCCATGTGGTGCTAATAGGCTGCAGCCAGCCTTGTTATTGAGACTGGAAGGCGTGGAGACATTTCCCCTGTGTTTTCAACCCTGCTAGATTCTGTATTGATTTTAAAATCTTCTCACCTTTAAAGCCTCGAACGGCCTTGCCCCTAAATACATCGCAGACTTATTGACCCTCCTGGTCGATGAGATCCATATACAACCTTAAATGAGTTGGGACGTGAACGAGGACCATCTGGAGGTGTCCTAGAGTGTCTGGTCCCTGGTCAGTATCAGGAAAAATCTAATTGGTCCTGTCGGTTGTAGACTGAGGTCTATGTGATGCCTTGATGTTCCTGCAGGTGGATGTTTTGGGGGAGTTTGAAGACAAGAGAACTCATTTCTGCAGTCTGCCTGTTCCCGCCGGCAGTGACACTAAAACTAAAAAAATAGACTAAATTAGATACAATAAAACGCAGTGGAAGAAAAGAGTGTGTGTTTCAGAGAAATGTAAGCAGATCAAACTACTGATAGCATCTTTCACTGAGCTAAGCTTGTTGTCAAAGCTCACAGCTACCCGGCAGTGGGACGAGGGAGGTCTCTGGTGCAGTGCAGAAACAATGAAACACCCTCTTAATCTCATTATGCAGAAGGCAACAAGTGGCACCATGAGCTTGACTCTTCTGATCTTTCTTTTTAGATTTTCTGTTAATTTAAACTAGTCGGTTGTTTGTTGACTGTCCAAAGCGCCAAAACATGGTGGAACTTCCACAGTCAAACTAATAAAACGTTCAAACAGATGGAGGACCTAAAGGGGTTTCTAGATCTTCAAAGACTCTGTAAACTTTGATCCTCAAACTGTCTGAGGGGCTCGGAGTTTTGTGATAATGTAAGAAAAGATGAGTGTTTCCTTTTTTTCTAGCACTGTTCCACAAAACCGTGCCGTGTGCACACACTAACCAGTCGATTAAAAGTCTTAATGTTCTCAACTGTTATCGTCTTCTCTGGAGATGGTGCGATAAAGATCGTTAAATATTTTTGCGCATGTATATTTAGCATTATTTCCCAGTTCTATTGTCATAAAGATTAGCTGCAAACCCAAAACTTTCAAATCATTAAATGCACAATGAATCATTAACATGGAATGTGTCACATTTTATGTTTTTTTGTCTCAACAGAAGGAAAAAAGGACACATTATTTAGATTTGGATAAAGATTCACGTAATCAGACAGTGGCACACGATGACCTTTTCCAATTTTGGGTGAATGACAAAGTAAAAGAAATTTCCATTCATGATCTTTTTGTCTTCTTACAGCTGAATCTGAAAGATGCTTCTTTACTTTGATGTGACACATCTGCACAGAGCGAGATGTCCTTAATGTTTTAATCAAGTTGGACAAGAATCATGTGAAGGACTTTTCTAACTTTAATAATTGGGCCATCGGGGTGGGGGGGGGGGATTATGTAGGAGAGAAAAATAAAATTTGAACGGACGATGGTTGAAACATTTTGTACTCAGTTATGTGCCAGTGAGTGTGACAGAATGAATCTACTGACTGAGAAATGCTTGTTATTAGTAACGCCGTTCCTTCACAGTTAAATAAATTAGAACGTGAAATATGAAGTGTTCACATTGGTTTATACAAACTGACAGTGAACATTATTCAATCATAAACTAACTATGAGATCCAGAAATAAAATTTTCAAAATAAAAAAAAAGATGAAAAACTGCTTCAAGTCATGACGCAAAAACTTTTTTTTTCTTTTATTCATTGTCTCTGTTTTTTCTTTGTTTTTGTCAAAGCAGTTATCTAATTAGAGTTGGGTAACTCAGCTTTTACGTTCGGTTTTGACGTTAAATCTACTTGGAAAAGTGTTTAAATAAAATCCATTTTCCAGGGAGGAAACCCAGCAGTCCTGCTGCAGCTCCACCAGAGCATAATCCCAACAGACTGGAGATATAATCCCATCAGAGAGTTCTAGTTCTTCACCCAATGAGACGTATTTGGACGACCTCCTAATGGAAGCACCCAAGAACCACCTCAGCTGACCCGTTATCGATGAGGAGGAGCCTCGAGCTCCTACAAGCTCATTTCAGATGCTTGTATCCAGGATTTTATTTTTTGGTCATGATCCATGATCCAGCTCATGACCCGTGGTGAGGTTTGGAACATAGAGAGAACCAGTAAATCAAGAGTTTTGACTGGCTTCACTAGTAAAAAGAAACTGTTAATTTTTTGTCAGTTGAGACTTCAGCAGGATATTTAACAGGCTTTTAATCTCTTCAAACATATTTTGGGGAGGATTTAAAAGCCTTAGTTACTATATTTGTATGATTTAACCTCGTCAGCACAGGCTCAAAGCACGTCTGTACACTATTGGTGTTAACAGGCAGCGTGATTTGTAAATGTATTCAGTTGGATTACTAAGATTTAATGATAGAATACAGTGTGCTGCTGCTCAGCTGTGTTTTGGACTGGGATGTTATCTGTTAGGAAAGAGCAGCGTACTTGGATGTCTCATCATTTTGGCCCATCTTGTTAACAAGTGTTCTTCTGTCTCAGATGGAATCTAAACACATTGGCTCTGCAGTAATCAGATAATTCAATAAAACCTGATGTGGTACTGAGAACTCCCAGTTGTGAAATAAATACTTTAAATAGCCTCTGCAAAGTGCACCATATAAGTGTAAACTAGGGTCTGTGATTATCACCTGACGAGCACACGTGCAGATCGCTGCTTTACAACACCAAACTTGGAAAAAAAACAGCGGTGAGACAAAAAAGAAGTATAAACACGATGCAGGGAGGAGATCAGCCTTTTCATCTGGAACTCACAGTTCTCATTCACTCATTTCTCATCGTTGATTACGACCCGACCTCTAAGAAGGGGCTAAAATGTAACGCCTCTGTTTAAAAATATCATCAGCAGCTAAGGCATAGCGCTCCAGGGATCGTGTGAGACACATCTACAGAGAGCGCCTCAAATGCATTCCTTATTTAATTCCTCCATCAAGGTGACACCTCCATAGAAAAAGGTTTCAAGTTATTTTAAAATCAATACCTGACACTTCTTTAGTGGAACAAGATTGGATTTTTCCTGTCTCACCTGAATTTGAAGTGCTTTGCATTAGAAAATTGAAAGCACAGCACAGCTCTGAGGTGTGGAGCAGGTGATGAATATTAATCTTCATGAGGTTCTTTTGGGGTTCAGGGAAAATTTTGTAGTTTGAAAACGGATCTCCTGCAAGGAAAGAACTTACAGACAGTTTGTGAGTGAAAATAATCTGATTTATGAGACAGATCAAGAGGCGGAGTCTCAGTAAAACAGTGAGATTTTAAATGTCTGGTGCACATCTGTGATATTTTCTTGAGAACTGAAGCACAGAACAGCTGACCTTGGCACAGGCTTCAGATCACAGGTTATTTATATAACTGGATACTGAGAAAAGCGTGAAGCTTAAAAACAAGCTTTTACTTTAAGTCCAAATATTACAAAACACTTTGCAGAAACACACAAATATTCACAAACAGGATTTAATCCCACAATAACAGTTTACTTTTATCAGTTTCTTTAAATTAAATTTTTAGGAGAATTTCTAATATTTCGTGGTTTTGTTATGGATGTTTTGGTCAATGATTTGGTAGAGCACATTGTAAAGTATGGGAGAATCTGCAAAACTTAACTAAAAAAAACAAATAAAAAAAGAAAAAAAAATTCCAAATGTTAGACTCATATATTCATTTATTGTAAATAAATAAATAAATAAAACCGACAAAGAACATATATTTCATTGGTTTTGACTTGGTGTGGACACTAAATGATTTACCAGATTTATACTTTTATTTTAAAAAATTTGATAAATGAGAACCAGATGGAAACATTAACACAGAAGTCAATAATTTTTAATAAAAGTAGAAAATTTAACATTAAATTTTGGACTTTGTCCAATATGCTTCTTTACACTTTAATTAGAATTTAAAACAACTTTTTTTTTGCAAATCGTAGAAATGACGAGGGGAGGCTGATGTCACGTCAGTTCTGGTAGCAAACCTAAAATGTATTGTCCTTACATAACTGACAAAATGATACAGTTAAAATCTGAATGTTATTTAATATCTGGCAGTTCACGTGCTTTTCCTTCATCTCACTGATAATAGAAATGTCTCTGGGTATTAATCTTTTCATGTTTTTAAGAAATACATAATTTTGAACTTCACCTGCTTCTTTTTTATACTCCAAACATTTACCTTTAAATCAGGGTTTTTTCTGCTCAAGTGGACTTCATGCATTTTCACTATGAAACATGAATTATTTTATCATTCTGACATTATCCTTGTAATTATTTTAAGAATGCACAGACACTGACTAAAAAAAGTTTATTTACAAATTATACAATATGGTCTGCAGTAGGCTGATCTCAGGAACTGGATCTAGTAAGGAGCTTTTAGATGCAACTGCTTGATGTTAAAAGTGGATGGAGAATAATTGGATTGCAGGTGAACACAGGGTTTAGAAGAGTCCAAGAGACTGAGGAGCTAAACCAACAAGGAGGGAGAGCTGGAGACCACGGTGCAGGTGAGTCTGCGAGGCAGGTAAGTATGTGGTTGGGAGGGAGCAAGACTTCCAGAGATCTGACAGACCCTTAGTTTCCATGAGCAGGTTTCTTAGAGATAAATTCTGGATTTATTTATCCAGATGATCTTTGTCTAGGAGGAACAAACAACCCTATGAATAAACTTTAGAGTAACACAAGGAAATAACACAAGGCCAAAATCCCCTGTAAAGGCACAACGGTCTGTCACATGGGTAGAAGACGTTCAGACAGTCATTTTAATTTGATTAGTGAACACAGGTATGATTGCTGGAGACAGGTGTCCAAACTCTGCCCAAGGGCGGAGACAGCTGAGAGCTGGACTTGCCTCCTGACAGCCTGCTAGGAAAAAGACCAACATCGTAGGGGATGAGAGCATTTAGAAATCAAAATTCAGAAAGAAAGTGGATTAAAGCAGTGAAAAAAAAAACAAAGTGGGCTCACCAGAACCCCGACTTCTCACACAATCAGTGGGTGTCAGTCCATAGAGGGACACAATGAAGTCTAATGTTGTGGCTCATGCAATATTAAACCAAAAAACCCAAGGCATGTACAAGAAACCAGCTGTTGAAGAGATGTCCACTGTTTTGACCACTGTTAATGAAAGAGTTCAGCTTAATTCTCTTTGACTTTTTGCTCACAGCTTCATTTAAAACTTATTTTAATTGACAGCTAATGAATCGACATTTAGTTTGTAGCTGCAACGATCCTTCTTATGTCATCCTACAACTTTAATTTAGTATTAAAAACTGGAAGTTTCTCACTAAGACTTTATTCTGAGCAGAAGTGTTAAGTTTTAGAAAAAAAAAGCTTTATTCCATCAGTGAGCTGTGGCTCATTAGTAGCTGGTGATGTTCAATATGTCAGTGGAGATTTAATGCTACTTGATCAAACAACTGGCCATTTTATGGTTGTTTGATTGGACCAAAGTGAATGGTGCTGCTGAAGTCCTGAATCCATACAGAGGAAGGATTTCTCTCCAGGACTGCAAAACAGAGTCCCTTTGACAAAATGTTGTAAGTACAATAAGAACATTACAGTAATGTACATGAAGCTAATACTCATTCTAAGCAACAAAGAGGAATTATTAGTTCACTGTTCAACAAGTATTTGTGTAAGTACAGCACATGCAGAGCAAACTTTGAAAGATCTTCTTAAAGAGCAACTCATCTTCAAAACAGACTGCGCCCTGGGTGGTCGCCCACAATGCCCATAACTAAAACTGTCTTCAGGACCTTCTGCTGCTTTAGAATGAAAGCAGCAATCAAATCAAAAATACTTTATTAATCCCCGAAGGGAAATTAAGTGTTGTTGTAGTTCTTCTTCAGGCAGCCATTGTAGAAGGTTATAGCTGTAGGCAAGAAGGATCTCCTGTAGCGGTTTGTGCTGCAGCGGATCTGAAGAAACCTTTGACTTGTTGAGTTACTGTGTTGTGAAGAGGATGATGAGGGTTTTCCAATTTAACATGTTTTCACTTAAAAAACAAAAAAAAAACAGGAGTTTCGGGTCAAGCCAAAGGCAGAGCTGAACAAACGGACAATTGGGAAGCAAAAATAAACCAACATAAGCATAAAACAAAGCACTGAACCTACTATAAGAACAAGAATGGATACACAGAACAAAGTAAACAGACGCTTCAATTGACCCTTGATACTTTTAAAAGCTAATTACAGTTTTTTAAACATGCTTGGAAAGGCAGGATGTATCAAGTGGTTGCCATCTTTTAACCCACTCAGGGGGTTTAAATACTTCTGAATTCAATTAATCACTTTCTCCGATTTTTATGTCTCTTCTTAGTTCTTCGGGGGCCTGTGAACTATCTTAGTTAGATTAAAAAGTAAATAAAATGTCTGAAAGTCCTGAGACACTTTCACAGGTTGTTAGCCACACAGCAAAAAGGAAATTAAACACACTTATATCCAGGATAAACTAATAATCATAAAGTAACTGGACTGAGAAAGGAAGCCAGAACACTGGAGAACATGCAGACTCTCCTTAGAGAAAAATATCCGCCAAACACAAGGTTTAAATCCAGTATGTTCTTTGAAAACCCTTCAAACTGATCCGTGCCAATCAAAAGAGAATATGCAGAAACAAGTAGAAATCCAGTTCAGTGTTTTGTTTTTTTTGTAATGGTAATTGTTAGAAAATACAAGTCAGAGAGAATGTGCAAGTTCACAAGCCACCATGAGGACAGGAGAAAAGTCCATATCTTACATGATGCAGATAGCTTCTTAAAAAGACAGATGAGCTAACAGCTAATGAAGGTTGTACCAAGACCAAAGTGGAGTGCTGCCATCTAGAAACATATCAGATATATAATATTTATGTGAATGCTACTTTAGAAATTTTTACAGCACAATCGGGACCCTTGTCTTTTTGTTCTTTGTTTTGCAGGTGACTGAGGAAAGATGGCGGCCAGCAGTGATGAGTGACATGCCAGCAGAGTTTCCACAAGGCGATAATCAACAGTAAGATCCACAACAGCAGAAGGTAGGATTCATAGATAAAGTGTTGAATTTTCCACAGAGGAAAACTGAAGAAGTAAATCGTTATTTGAACAGACGTAGCAGCTAGCGCTAACATCCACAACAATGGGACCCAGGTAGAGACAGCCGACAGGCAGTCCAAGGTCAATGCACAGAATCTCCATAAGACAAATTCCATCTGTGATCCATCCTCAAAATCCTGTGACAGAAAAAGGTTTGGTAACTAACAGGATGGTCAGAGGCAAGAGGTGACGTCCAGGTACGAGTGGAATCCAGAGCGCGGTAAATCTGATACAAATCCAAAGGTTCAGGCAGAAACCAGGTCAGGTATGGGCTGAGGTCAAGAAACACTGGTAAGTAAGCAGACTGGTAACACATTCATGAAACCGCTGGCTCAAGAATCACAAAGGCATTCAACTAACTGGCAATCACACACAGGTAAACACTTCCTTATAAAAGGGTGGGGAAAGGTGCAGGAGATAACATGAGCAGTGCACAGGTAAAACTAATGTAAAAGATAAAAAACACCTACTCAGCCTGCTGACATGAAAATGACATCTTTTTGATTAAAATTGTTTTATTGGGTACTATCTACTTATTAACACCATTCAAATTAGCCGTTAGCTCCAACCAGAGCTAATCTCTCTTTCTCCAAAATGAGGTTGTTTACAGAGTACAAACAAGTAAGATGGTATTTTTTTCATGTTTTCACATATGCCTTTATAAAGAGCCAGAGAAAGTTTGTTTCAATAAACAAATGATGCTGCACTGGCAGGAAATGAAATAAAATGAATCCAAAATACACAGCAGATAGGGAGAGTTAAAACATAAAAAAGAAATTTAGCAAAAAATGGTAGACGTTGAATTGTTGAGTTATGAGTTTCAGTCAGTAGAAGTGACCAGCTAGGAAAAACAGAAGCCACTCTGGACAGAAATCTGTCCAACTACATCACGGTTGTATTTACAACTTGTTTCTGTGTCTTTAAACTGTCCAGAGCAAAAAATGGCAGTGCTGGGATTCTGTTTACTGTTGCTCTCTTCTCTTCTTTAATTGCTTCCTGTCAACCAAACTCCTGCCCCCCAGGAACATCAAAAATGCTCTTCTGCTCTGTGTTGCGATAAAAAGCTTTGCCAGTTTTCTTCTTCATTCCGACTGATCAAAGAACATGGCGTACATTAAACCTGCTGTTGAGTTAAAACTCGTTTCATCACAGATGGTGAAACTTTCTACCTCAAAGGGTTTTTGTAGCTGCAAATGTTCTTCTTGCTCTAGGTTGTTGGGTTATTTATGCACAGAATTTAAAAGTGTAGCTTAAACTCATACCAGCCAGCTCAGACCTGGATGTGCTCATGCAGACTGTAACGGCACCACCGCAGTCTATTTCCTGCAGCGTGCAATTTGGCATAAATGAAACTGTCCCTCCTTCCAAAAAGGTGTCACAAAGTCTATTAGCTTTTCAGACTCACCAGAGAACCAGACCAGTATTTTTTTGGGGTTGATTTTTTTCACTGTGATGTGGGATCCTTCAGCGTTTGTATTTCATCTGCGGTGCAGAGGCAGTGGAAAACAACAAGAACATTTGGAGGGTGTAGATCACAAACAAGGAATGCAGGACATGTTGCTCTGATACTGCGATAATGAGCCTGCACGGCTGGCTGCACGAGAGGAAAGCCAAGCCTCCTCTCTCTTTTGCAACAAAATAACACACAGCCTCATTGTGGCACATTATGTAGCACTACTTTTAGGAACAGTAGGTACTATATGAGCTAACAGAGAAGAAGGAAAAGGCTACAGCTCTCCAACCTCACCTTCTCCTCACACATGAAGGACAGGCCTCTTCTGTTTGAACTGACTTGTTCTCCCTTGTTTTGATTCTGATCCTCTGTTGGCATGGGATTCACTTTAAAATCACAGCCGAATTCCTCAGAGTCACAATAAAATCAGGCACCTTTTCTCTAAAGTGCCAGCTTCACCTTTCTGGGTGAAGCACAAACATCATCTTGTTGTTTGATCCCAAGTTCTTTTAAGAACAACTGAAGCAAAGAGAAATACTGTTCTGTGTTTTGGGAATGGAACAAATTTAAATTCTTGTTCTTGAAATCCTGGACGCTATACATCCCACAGGGTAACGAGGAGCGAGATCATCTATCATACCGACAGACCGCAGTTCAAATCCAGCATCATGCTGATGTTATGAAATTATTTATGGTCATAGCAGAGCTAAATAATCTTCTGTGTTGTAACACTGAAAACCTACATCGAGCCTGATTGGTGGGAAATCTGCTTTTATAAATGCAGTTTGTCTCGTTGTGTCCCAAACACACAGTGGTATTAAAATACATGGTGCGACCATGTTAAATGTGTTCCTCTCCCAGAGTTTTTATCATAATAACACATTAAAAAAATGTATTGAAATGTTTATCTGTGTTTTCATTTGAATAAAATTCCAGTTCACTGCATTTAATGCGCGTCATGCTGATTGCAGAGAATTTTTATTCTGTTTCGCTGCTTCCAGAGTTATTCAACATTAACAGCTTCATCAGTTTGAAGACAGTAAATATCTCAGTCTTGCTTGTTTCTCCATGGATTCCTTCAGTAGATCAATTAAAGCACCAAGTGAGTCAAATATTTTGCCTATCTGGACATGGTTGCACACGTCCCGTCATGAGGACAATCCAAAACAAAGACAGCCAGAATGTGTGGGCTCAGAGCAAACCTTTGTAACGAGGTTACGGTGGCAACTTATAAAGGTCTTGGTTGGTGGTATTATGTCCATGATGAACAACATGCGTGCGCTATGTAGTGTGGTTATCAAGAGACTGTATGACTGGCTTCATACGTAGACCAGATTGTATCTTATAAGAGAGTCCTACTGGTTCAGGGTCCAGGGTACAGACACTCAACCTGTATCTCATTTTCGCCAACACCAGGTAAAACCCTCATGTCTCCCTTTCCTCCCCCCATCTCTGTGGAGAGTCTGAAGAGAAAGAAACACGGGAGTAAATTAACTGAACCTCTAGCCATAAATCTGACGATCACTCATCTCTGTTTCTCTCAGAGTCGTGGCCTCATCATCCTTTTCATCTTTACAGACTTGTAGGAAAGAATACAAAGTTATTAAAAAGTATGACAGTTTATTAATTTACTGCTGAGTAAACAGTTTCCTTCCATTTTTAAGATTCCATGTGTAGAATATAATTGACAGAAAGTTGTGGATGCGTAGGTTTGTGAGCCCACAAGCAATTCGCTCAGACAAAACGTTCGACCAGGTGGTGAACAAAAGCACGATCAATTTTCATTGTGATTAACATCTGGTGCTGCTGTGTGGTCGTATCTATGGAGGTTTCAGAGTGTTCCAGGTAGTCCTGGAGGAAAATGCTGACATAATTGGTTTCTGGGTTTTTGTTACTTGATTGATCAGAGCCTGATGTGTTTTACTCCACTCCTCCAATGAAGAGGACAGTTGCTTATTATTTCAGTAACACTCTGCCCAAAGTAGAAAAATAGCTGTATAAATAGGGAAGGAAAAGTGATGCATGAAAACTCCTGAGCAGTGAAATGAATCCAGATCCGAGACAGCCGACCTCTTGAACACAGTCTCAGTTTCAAGTGAGTGGAGCAAAGCTGCATCAGCCACAGAGAACATGAAGAAACGGTACGTCTGAGCTCTGATAGCAATAAATCTGCTGTGAAAGATGCTTCCTGACACAAACACATAAAACTTGAAGTAGCAGCTGACAGTCAGCTGTCAGCTTTTTATGTGTGCAACCCATCCAGGAGAGTGAGAAGGGATAGGGTTTATGAAAAGTTATGCTTTAATGGAGCAACAGTATTAAATTTAGGATCTCAGATAAATAGTCATGTAGACGAACAGAAACTTAATATACACGTCTCCCCCGCTCATAAACCTCCTCACTCTGTTTTCTCACACTTCTTTCTCACCACCTGTTTTTTTTCCTACCGCTCAATTGCTTTATTATTAAAAGCTTTCTGTTTGTTCAGATTTATTCAATCTTTTCCCACATTGAGCCGTCACGCTCTCATTTTCTGTTTTGCTCGCTTACTGACCTCGGTGTAAACTTGACGCCTTTTAAGATTCATGGCGACACCCCGAGCTGACAAACATCTACAAAGGAATCACGTGGAAATGTTAAGGTCTAGGATAATCTCCAATAAATAAGAAGACAAACATATGAACTCCAACTCCCTTAAACAAATTTAAATCAAACTTCTCGCACATTAAATAAAGTAACAGAACATTTAATAGATGAAACAAACTTCTGGTTCAGGAATTCAACTCAAAATAAAAGTCGCATATGCTTATGTAACACAAGTCACCTGCTATGTTATTATTCTTTAAATATTTGTGTCATGACAAATACATCCTCTGTTATTCAAGAGGGCCCCAATGAAGCAGAGGAGCAGCTGATGAGGAGAAAATAAAAACTGGTCCTGAGAATTTGTTCTGTTCAATTAAGAAACCGTGAGCTCGATTTAGTATCTTATTTGCTTGATGTAGTTCATTCTTGACATTCTGACGGATATTCTGTCTGAGATAATTTGATTTAGTGAAGTTGAAAGGTTGGACGTACTAACATAAAAATGGACATAACAATCCAACAGCTAAATCATGTCATGTAGTGGTGTAAATGGAGGACGCAGAGACTCAGAAATATTAATAAAATGCTTAAATGCAAAATATTTTTAGAGACAGCCAGAGGAATCTCAGCAAAAGATAGTGGCAAAGCCCTGAAGCTCTGACAGTGACAGACTAACTTAGAGAGGGAGGTGTACTTATGTAGAGGGCAGGTGATTACAAAGTGGGGACAGCTGGACAGAAGATAACAAACCAGAATGAGGATACTGAGGAACAGAGGATATTTAAAACACAAGGAACTGAAACTAAATTACACAAGAGACCAAAGAACATGCATGAATTTAAAAGCATGAGAAACTTAAAGCAGAACTAAGTAAGTTTTTTCACCTCAATAAATGTTTTCTAGAGTCCCTGTGGGGGTAAACAAGGACTTGGCGGGGTGATTCGTGGGTCCCTCCCCTCCCTCCGGGGTCTGTGTCCTGAAAGCAGCACTTGCAACTTTCAGTGGATCGGACCCGACTAATCTCGCAAGAACAAACCTGCTTTACGGCACTCACACTCACGTACATAAATACAAGCATGAAGCCCTTGCCGTTGTTAGCAACGCCACCCTTAGGAGCGCAAAGATGACAATAATACTCACCTGTCGAGACATTTTCTTGGTTTTGTTTTTCTTTCTTCTTGCAAAAGCGTTCTCTGCGCGTTGTTGTTGGGGGGGCGGCGGCGGGGTGGAGGGGGGGGGGTGTCTGCGGCGGCGGCGGGGGAACGTTACGACAGTGAGCTTTCACAGGGGACCAGTAGGGGGAGAGCGAGAGCAAAACTTACTTAGTTCTGCTTTAAAGAACAACATGAAAAACAAACAGGAGAAAACAGAGTAAAACAACTGACTATAAATAAAGAGCACAGACAGGCAAACAGGAACCACAAAACTCTTCAAAATAAAATCACAGGAAATCCTGCCCTAAATCTCAAAACTAAAATAAACTAAAAAAAAAAAAAATGGTGACAACAGTTTTAATTTGAAGTTGCTGTATTCTGGATTTAATGAGTTTTTAGGAAGAGTCAGTTAAGTAACACCAGGATAAAAATCATCCAAAGCGAATGTTAAACCTTGAGAATGATGTTAAAAATGAGATGGAAATGTCCAACCATCCATTTTCTAAACCTGCTTCTTCCTTTTCAGGGTTGCAAGGAGCTGGTGCCGATCTCCAGAAGTCTTTGGGCGAGAGGCGGGGGACACAGGTCGCCAGTTCGTCGCAGGGCCACACATATACAAACGAGATAGAAATGTTGGATTTGTAAATAATACAGATGAACTTATAGGTATATTAGAGCTTTTTTCCACATTCAGTGCTGCATTGTTCTCTCTATAGTGTAAACCAACTAATCATAACACCTGCAGACACTAAACTCTAGCAAATCTGTACAAACATTTTTTTTTTTCAAATAAGGAAGTGAATTCTTGCAACCTTTCTGCTTATTTTCAACCTATAATGCCTCCCCACAGACACAATGATGTCAGAATGTTTTCAGATTATTTTTTTCCATAACTGAAACAAAGTCACATCTTATGAACAAATTCATGTTAAAGTGGATCAATTAATTTTTTAAGCAGTTTGAACATAACTTTCCATGCTCCATCCAGCTCAACCTGAATGATCTGGTCATTTCCTGATCTCAGTGTCCAACCTTACTGATATTAACGAGTGAGTAATGACAGGAACGTTGATCGTGCTCGAAGCAGAGCCACAGGCCTTCACACAGCAGGCTAATGGCTACAGCTGCATCTGCATCCAGCTGTTTGAATTATTCAGTGCTTAACATACAGTTTACTTTGTGAAACAAGAACAACAATAATAATAGATGTTTTAGATATTAGTAGATGAATTCTATAAATGAATCAGGACTGGATCAGCTGAGCAAACCACAAAGAAATCCTAAAACAGGAGCTTCCCCCAAGGATGCAGAACCACTGGAAGAATTTGGTTTTGACCAAACAATAACAAGGAAAAAAGTCCTAGAAACATCCCTGCTCCAAGGGTAACCTTTTTCTAAAGTGAGTTCTACAAAACTAGTGTGTCTCGTCTGTGATATTTGAACTAAAAAAGCCTGATTTCTCGTTTAGATCTAATATTTAAACATTTACAGTTTTACTGGCATTTGCACAGTCAATTCTGATGTTACAATAAGGTGTTAAACTATATAAACTAATTCTTTCTGGATTCCTCCTTCTCATTCCTTCTTCACATGAGGGAGTTAAAAGGAACCAACAAACTGGAATATCAGAATCATTTCCCTGTTTCATCTGTTAAAGCTGTAAAGAAAATTATTGTCCTTGACTATAACTCAGCTAACTCAGCAGTTGAGATTATTTTAGTTATAGATGCAGTCGTGATGTTATGAGGTGTCTCACACAATCCAATTAGAAGTATAAATATCTTGGGGTTCGTTTGATAGTGAATGGTAAATGGTAAATGGTGTGTACTTGTATAGCGCTTTACTCAGGTCCTACGACCCCCAAAGCGCTTCACACTACAGTATGTCATTCACACACACACACACACTCACTCATTTGGTGATGATGAACTACACACATGTTTGTAGCCACAGCTGTCCTGGGACACACACTGACAGAGGAGAGGCTGCCAGCCACTGGCGCCGCCGGACCCTCCGGCCACCACCAAACGGGCAAGGTGGGTTAAGTGTCTTGCCCAAGGACACAACGGCCGGGCAACATCTGGGCAGAGCAGGGAATCGAACCAGCGACCTTCCAGTTACCAGACGACCTGCTCTGATGTAGATGCTGTACTGGTGTGTCATGACATAGACGGAGACAAAAACCTAAAATTATCAACACTGTACACTGTAATGTGGATTAAAGGTAAATAGAAGCAGGTGTAGGCAGGAGACAAGAAGCAATAAAATAAAACACTTCTCATAACAAGAAGCAAAGAGCTGACACATAAATAACATGGAAGCACAAAGCAACAACAGTAGCAACAAACAAATGATAATAAGAAATCAAAAAGTATTTATACTGAGGACAGGTGATTACTGACAGGAACAGCTGAGGAGGATGGTGCACAGGTGTGACACATTAACCAGACAGAGTCTACTGAGGATATCTTAACAATTACACCACAGAAGTGACAAAATGTAAATTACAACAAACTGAGAAGGTACTAAAACAAAATGAAGATAACATGAAGAAACGTAACTAAGAAAAAAGCATCAATGGAGAAAAAAGAAGACCAGAGGCAAATTAATACAACAACAAGATAAACAGGAAGAAGTCAGAAATGAATGAAAATGATCAGAAAAACAAATAAGGCTCAACCTAAAAGTACCAGCACAAACTAAATAAAACAACAGGATATAAAATATATACAGGAATTGAATATAATCAAGGGAATTTAAAAAGAATCTCTATAATTATTTGCACAAAAAATAAGAAACACAAAAGACAAATAAGTAAGTAAAACAAAAATAGGCCAATAACCAACCAAAATGTTTATTTTCACTACAAATTACTTTATAAAGTGACTGAAATGAATGCACACAAAACTCAGAGTTACCTGAGACAGGTAGACAGCATGAGGGAACACCAAGATAAATACACTGATATAAAAAGTGTGACATCACACAGCCAGGAGCCATTCTGCCAAGGACCCAAACACAGAATGACCCGCATCACAAGCAGTAATTGCCTAATTCTGTAAAATAAAGCCAAGATCCTTGTCAAGGACCAAAATGTGTTTGGCATCAGACACAGTGAACAGCTGTCAGGGAGAAAACTGCTGATATGATGCATCGGTGATTTCACAAATCAAACAGTCCAACACAACTTCTGTTAAGGTTTGTGAATAATTTAAGGAAACCTTTGATGTTACGGAAAGAAGACGGAGCTCAGGGCTTTTCGATCGGTCTCTGATAGCAAAACTTTCAGCCTGAGCCACACGTTGCTGTTTTATCTCCCTACAGCCCTCATTTGGCTTATCTCGCTGCTATAAAAAGAGTTTTAAAAAAACTGTATCAGGAACACTGGTGGTAGTTTGTCATCTTTTAATGCAGTGTAGCCGAGAGAGAAGTTGGATCAGCGATAACAAAATACTTTAGATCTGACTCGGAGCCTCGACTGATGAGTGCCATGTTAGTTGTTTTCTTTGCCGTATCATCAGTGAAGCATCTGAAACCTCCCACAGCAGCTTATTTATAACAGTGTGCTGGCTTATACGAAACGCTCTTTGGATACAAATCAAGTACCCATCAGGACTGAGTGTTCCTTTCAAACTGGTTGCAAACCGGTGAGGCAAGACATTGTTTTCATCACACCCAGTCTTTATTACTTTGCTGCTGTTGTCTCTGCGGCTCAGTATTTTCCTTTGGTTACATGTTTTCTGCTTTAATCGTTGCTCCGTGAACCGTAAACTTTTTAACAAGTGAACACACTCTGTTGTTTCTGCACTAGATTTTCCATCGTCCTTTGTGCGTAGCAACATTTTCCAAGTAAGACGATGAAACAGGCCCTGGAGAGCGTGAGAAAAAGATTCAGGGCAGCCATATTTGTCACAGTTGTAGTTTTATAGCACATGAAGATAAATCTGAGGTTCAATTGCTGCTTGTAACTGATGGAAACTGCTGGAGCAATGCTGTGAGGCTGTAATATTGGAGGAGATGGATTTCTTTTTTGTTATTTGGCTTCAGTTCAAATGAAACTGTCTCATTTGCCTAAAAGCAAACTAAACTAAAGAGTTGCAGGTGGTTTCAGGTCATATTTAATTCCAAGGAATTTTCTGTTAGTTGTTTGTAATAAATGGCAGTTGTTTTTTTTTTACCAAAAATGTGGATTTGGACACAAATATTTTAGTGAAAACATTAAACTTAAAAGAAGAATAGTGATGTGTGAAACACCTATTGACTACAGAGTAGCGAGGAGGGCTGTCCAAGACCATGATTGACATGTACTCATACTTACTGCTACTTCAGACAAAGAGGAAAAAGAGCACAGCCCATGAAGGACATGAGATGAGTCCACAGGGGCTGATGAAGGCTGACAAGGAGATTCTTCTGAAAATCGGGAGGCTAGCGTTTGCATACCTGAAGAAAGGAAACATGTTCTACCAAGAAGACTTGGAGCGGAGTGGTCTTAATGTCACAGAGGCCTCGACATCCTCAGGAGCTTGAGAGTATAGTTTGAAATTCAGGGTAATCAAACCCTCTCAATACTTTTAAACAGACTGAACTGTGTGAGTTTTTTAAGAGTCAAATTTTCTGTGTTATTTGTGCTTTAGTTCCACAGCCAAAGATTGTTAGTTTCAGTTCAGATTAGATTATCTGGCATACAGATATTATCCACTCACATCAGCACTAAGACATTCTAACACACTACATGCAAATATTAAGGGTACATACAGAGAAAAAAGAACAGGTTAGTTTTAAATGAATGTGAAAACATTGGAAACCGTTTCTGTGATAGTCTGTGAAGAGAGTGTTTGAGAAAATGAAGAAGGGCAATCTAAAACAACAAGACTGTATGTGTGGGAGCAATGTGTTTTTGTACTTCTATCAAGTCGGCATTGCAACATTATTAATGTTTTTAAAGAGGCCATTTCACACACATTTCATGACTTTGTGGTTATTTCTGAAGCACTAACTTGTAATATGAAATATTTTATATCTAAAAAATAGGGATGTGTGGCTCGATACCTCAGATTCCAGCTTTTTATGTTTTGGAATCAATTATCTTATTAAAATATCAATATTTTAGTAATTTTAAGTCAAGGTCAGGTAGTTTGTCATTAACTGGAAAATTGTATAAATCATGCTCGGTTGGAACTACTTTTTCTTCCGCCAAGCAAAGTGTGTTATGGTACAGTATAAAAGCAGAAGGACACAGAGCGGCGCTGCTTACCTGTTGCTGTAGTGCGCTTGCTGTCAGCTAGAAGTAACATGGCAGAACAAACACCATTGTGAAGCAACTTTAGTGTCACAAACAGCATCGATGCAGAATTTAATGCATATATAAAGACTGAGTTGTTCACCGGTAGCATGTTTTAGTCATGTGCTTGTACACCATAACACACAACATCCCCAGTGGCAGCTGCAGCCCAAGTGAGTGTGCGTGAACATCTCTGTGAATACTGAACCATCTTAAACAGAGTTGCTTCTTATTGATTCACTTGCTCTGAACTTTTTGGTTCACCCATTATCACAAAAGGCAGCAAAAACATAGACTGGAAACTTAAAACTGGAACACAAAGAAACCTTCAGAGGATGTGAAAATATCTTCCCTCCATGTCAGCATCATAACAGCACGTAACGTCTCACAATGACCTGGTGAAACCAGGGAGTATTTATACAGGGAGGGGTGATTGCAGAGGGAGAGCAGCTGAGCTGATTTAACAGAAATGAACAGGTGTGTGATGGGGGAGCTCAGGGAAAATGGCAATAATGGGTAATAAATAATGGGAGAAACTGAAAAAAGCCAGTATTGTTGTCAAATAATTGGGAAAAATATGAGACAGAATCACACTGAATTGCAAACTGAGAGAAAACTGAACACCTGCATTGCACTGGTGCAAATGTTGAGGAGCTTGTGATGCATAAAAGATGCTAAATTTTGTCAAGTTTCTGTCTGGCTGCTGATCATCTATGTCATTGTACTCGTCTGTGTGTCTCTCAGACCTTGATTCGCAGCAGCTGTCCTCACCTTTTTATAAGGGAACAACTCTCAGTCAGCCAGGTGCCAGTTTGAGTTGTCTTGCTTCATGTACCAGTGTAACTTACCTGTTTGTATCCTGAACCAGAGTGTAACAATCTTGGAACTTACCTGACCCTGCCAGCACAATTCTGTGTATTCCTGCCACTTTTGAATTACTGAAAATCGAGCTTGGACACCAATCAATTGACCTTGCTCTCTGCCTCAGTCCCTGCCTGTGCCTCTGACCATTTTTGCCTTCTGTAAATCAACCTGTTTCTGTTTATTGGATTATCTCTGGATGTGGATTGGATTTTGATGCTTTGGAACTGTTTGAAAGAAGTATGAACTGTTGTGGCTACTAACCGGAAGTAGCAGCTTGCACTTCTGATTCCAATGAACTCACCCACAAGGATTTCAGGATCTCTGCACCAACCTGTTTTCCTCCTGTCTAGCCTTCTAACTATACTTACCTTCCTTCCTGAAAAAAACAAATCCTGTCGAAATCCTGCCAACGCGTGTGACGTCATCAGCCCCCTGGACACGATATGTCGAACGCCCACCTGAAAGACAAAGCATAAACTCAAAGGTACACAGCATTATCTCCTTCAAACTGTCACTCACTCACTCACTCACTCTAATCATCTGCAAGAGAAGGATATCCTGTATCCCGGGACATACCTGGCCAGAGGGAGTTTCTGCTCATGTACATTTTAACAAAAAATATTGGTATTCCTTCACCAACTATCTGGTCATGGGGCATTGCTGGTTACATTTCTCAGTCAGAACGTTACAAAATTTAGCTTACATCCAAAGTCTGGGAAGAAGTTGTAAAGCCCCTAATCATACAGGCTGTTTTATGCCAGTCAAACTAGTTTCTGGTTATTCACCTCCTTTTCCCCATTTAGCTCTGACACAGCCTAGTTAGCACATTTCTGTAAACCAGTCAAAACAATAAGAAAATCAATATGCTGCTTAAATATTGACAGAAAAAAGCATGGCTGAATAAAACCGTGCTTTATGGAGCTCTTCAAGTGTGAAAAGCATGATAAATGTAGCTTTAGTGTGCTCAGGGGGAAGAATTTATTCAAAGCTGTGTATTGATGGTGTTACTGTGAGCCAGCTGGAGTTATTTTTTAATCTATAATAAGAATTGCTCAATCATTAAAAATGTCAGAGTGTGAAATTCATGCCTTAGGTAACGATTTCAGGACAGTAACTGTGTTCTTTTCTATTCTGCGCTGTTTTTCCCAAGAATTACTGTTGGTATAGAAAAGTACAGTAACTTTAACAGTTTTATTAGGAAAACACAACAAATGACTGAAATCCTTAAAGTGTTACGAACAGTGTGCCTTAAAGCAGTATTAAATAACTTTTCTGCAACTGCGTCTCAGACGGCAATTACTCGAACCGGTGTTCTGTTGAATTAATAGTTACCAGTTAAAATGTGCTACCGATTCCTTTTGCACATGTCCACAGTCTTGACTTCAAAAAAGAGACTTATTGTTTATTTTTTGTTTATATATTTTTTCATAAATACATTTTACCTATCAAATAAATTCTCCCAGGACAGGAACACTAAATATGATGTTATTTTTACTTTCTTTGCATCTTCAGAGCAACAGGCAAATGTTTAGACACATCCAGAGGAGAGGAACCCAACAATGGCCGATAAGGACCCAGAGGGCTTTTATATAGAAAATATCAGGGAAGGATCATAAAAATATAATTAAATAATTAACAGTGCACTCTCACCATAAACAAGATTACTGTATAAACTTCGAATGACATCTTGTTGTGAAGTAAGTTGTCAATTTGCCCTATGGCGGCATTTTTCTACAGGGCAGCATAAATCATCAGAACACCATCACGGCTGCGACCTGGTGCACTGAAGTTATTAATAAAGGGCGACCAGAGGCATCCAGAGTGATGTCTTATATGAAGATGAACATGTTTTACGGTGAGTATCCACTTAGACAAGTTTCATAACAGTCGCTTAAAGAGGCCCTTCCATTAAAAACGGTTTTTCTGAGGTTTCTGTTGAATATTTTAGCTCCACAGGTGTTCTTACCTTCATACTGGGTGTGAAAACAGGTCAACAACTTCTCTCTCAGTTTTTATCTCTCAAACTACTCAGGTGGTGATAAAACCCAAATTTTCCCGAGTTCGAACGGCCTGTATCTGTTTCATCACAACTCCTTTGTTCATTAGTATTCATCAGCTCCCGCGGTTGAAACCACGCCTAGCATGCTGCTGGCTAAAAGCTGTAGCATAAACGCGTATCTAACTGGAAGAGACTACGTGCGCTGTTGCCATGTGCAGCGGGGCAGGAAACAGTATACCTTGCCCTCATAGGCTAGTTTGTTAGCCAATCAGAGTCCAGCAAATTCAAATAATGAATATTAATGAGTTAAAGCCTGAAACCAGGCAAATCTTCATGCAGACTGATTGAAAGGTCTGTTAATCAGTGTTTTCTAATGCTTTTTTTAGATAGAAAATGTTTCATACTACAGGTTAATACTTAAGAAATAACCACAAAGTCATGGAATTTGTGTGAAATGGCCTCTTTAAAGTTGTAAAAGTTATTTTGTACTGCTTTAATAAAAGTTTAGTTTAGAACCTGATGTGAAAAAACTTAGTTTGAACTCACACAGTTAATTGCAAGCCAGTATTTTTATCTGACTACCTTCAGCTACCTTCACACCTGACATTGTTCCACATGACATGCTTTCTGTCCCACGTTTTCCTGGTTTCTCCCCAGAAGAACCCCTTTACTCAAAGAGCAGCACGTGACAGCCTGACTGAGGTTTGTCTGTTAACATTTGAAAGGTAAAAATAAGTCTTGTATGTGTTTTAGTCTGATGAAACTAAACTGGAACTGTTTGGACACATGAATCTTGATAGTGTTTGGTGAAGAAAGGAAGAGGCCTTCAACCTTAGAAACAAAGTTCCTACAGTTAAACATGGTGGTGGGAGCATCATGCTGTGGGCTGGTTTGCAGCCTCAGGCACAGGGAGCCTTGTTTGGATGGCGCCATGAAAAAAGAACATCATGTTGATATTTTGAGGGAGAATATGCAGAAAACTGAATGTAGTTTAGGCTTAGGTCATCGCTGGGTCTCCTAACAAGACAAGACAGTTCCTCAAGGATACAAAACCAATATCCTGGAGTGGCCTGCACACAGTCCAGACCTCAGTCCTATTGAGAATCTGTGGCAAGTGCTCAAAGTGAATGTCAATGATAAGAAACCTGCAGTTTGGACCAGATAGAATACGTTGCAATGGAAGAATGAGCCAAAATCCTTCAGGCGACCTGTGCCAAAGAACTACTCAAAGAGATTGTTGTCAGCTGTGGTTCAGAAAGGGTACGATAATAACTGTTAATGGCCAGCGGGCTATTAATCTTGGATGTCTCATTTTTGCCCTTTCTTGTTTCAACTCAATGTATCAATAAAATATCGTAATTAATCTTAGTGGACATTGATTTGTATAGTGTATTTGTTTCAAAAACAACAAACACTCGTTGTTAATGGTCATTTTCATGGAGAAATCAAGAGTGTTGTCTAATTTCACAAGGGGGGCTAATAATTTTAGCCTCGATTGTACGGTGGCTTAACACCCTTTCTTTAAAGTCTAGTGACGGCCCTGGTGTTGTCATCATGAGTCAGTCAAATTGGACATAATTATAACAAAAAAAACAATAATTTCACATTATAATTTATGTAATTAAAATGAAATAGTCTATAGTGTGGATATTTGGTTCCTATGTAAATCGCTTTTTGTTTTACAAAAGGAAAACCTAGGGAGTTTATTTGACAAAATTTTTTAAATATTTTTCTTTAAAAAATAACTAAAACAATTTTGTTTTACCTTTGTGGCAACTTATCAAGATTCCTGCAACCATCGATTTTTTATTTTCAGTTGTTTAAATTTTATGAACCCCTATTATAAAAATACATTCTTGATCTAAAATCTGTTTGATCAATAAAACATGGAATTCATATGAGAAACATCCATCTGTAACCTCTCATGTTTCTTGCTGCACTTTAAATTCACTTTGCTGTAAGTAATTAAATTAATCAAGTTCAAGATTTCCAATTGAGCTACAGTGCACATTACAAAGTTGGAGCAGCTTAGATTTCACAGGAGACTGGGTGATTTCCTTTCGTTGGAAGCAAATTTAATAAAAGAGAAATTGTTTTTGACCTTTGGAGTAAATTAAAAGTTAGATTTGAACATTTAAAGGTCACCTTTCCAACAAATTTCATGACTTTGTGCTTATTTCTGAAGTACTAACCTGTAATCTGAAATATTCTATATCTTAAAAACATTTGGAAAAACTAATTTACTGCCTTTCAAGCTCAGAGTAATCTTCCTGCTTGAAAATTGACCCTGATTCAGGCCTGTGCTCATTAATATTCATTATCAGTGGCGGCTGGCCAATAGAGAGCTCTAGGGCGCCGCCCTCCCTATCAAAAACATATGGCAACACATAAGAAATATTTATTTTCTTCTTTTTATTTACATGTATTCAGAGTTAAAAACACTTATATGTATATCTATATACTGAGAAGATTGTATAAATGATTTCTGAAAGACAGAAATTGCTTTGCAAAATATGATTTCCTGCTTCTTCACTTCTCAGATGTCTGGTTCAGCTCTGGGATGCTGGAGAAAGCGCCCTCAGGAAGTGGGCTCTTAGATCGAATTAGCCAATAGCAGATCTGCATTGCCAAACGGAAGAACTTAATTTATCCAATAAACGCAGAGAAAATAACTTCACGAAGGAGCATCTCATCAGTGTGACCTGCTGCATGGAGAACTGTTTCTACAGCACAGTGGAGGTTTCCTGAGACACACTGGACACAGCTGGAGGTTTATCCAGTGCTGGACAATTAAAATGATTAAACATATTTAATGTTTATATTATATTAAATATTACTTAAAATACAACATTTAATGTTAATACACAAAATTTGTCTGTTTGGCTGAAAAACAAAACAGATAACTAGAAAACTCAAAGCTACAGAATAAAATAAACAAACAACCAAAACCCCAAGACCTGACAATATTTTATTTTATGAAACTCAGATCACCTCAGTGAGGTGTATCCAAAACCTCCGCAAATGTGTCCGACGACGACGTTGTATAGCTTTATTAAATAAAGTCAAACCACTGTCTCGACATGATCTGTCATGCTGTAAATAACTATAGCAACAGAGAAACGCCTGCCTGTGATGTGCTGACATGACGCGTGGACGCGGACTGTGCAAAGTGTGCAAGCAGCTGTGTTTTTATTTCAAGAAGCAACTTTCGTCCGTTTGAGCGTTTTGTTGCCTGGACGCGTTGGGCGGTGTGAATGCACCATAAAGCTTGCTTTCTATTATTACCTCCGCCAAGGAGATAATGGTTTCATCAAGGTTTTATTTGTCTGTCTGTCTGTTAGCAGGATAACATAAAAACTGATGGATTGATTTTGATGAAATTCTCAGGAAAGGTCAGAAATGGCCCAAGGAACAATTGATTAGATTTTGGGGGTGATCCGGATTACCGTCTGGATCCAGGAATTTTTTTTAAGGATACAGACATAGAATTTTCTACAATATGTCTAAGTTCAGCTTGGCGGAGGTCTGTGCTCTCTGAGTGCTTTTCAATTCTAGTTTTCTATCTGGAATAGGTGGGTTTCAGGCACGTGACCTGGATGACATGCACAGTACAGATGGAGGGCAGGAAGTAAATATGCGGCGCTTGTCAATGGAGGTTTCTATACCTGTCAGTGCCTATTGTGCAGATTTAGACCTGGGAGCAAAAGGGAGGTATACGCAGCTGATCACAGAATATGTTGGACAGGACCCATACCTCATGAAGATGAGTGAATTTTCGTCTGAACCGAAGGATTTGCCAACAATCGAGGCAGCTGACATCACTAATTATCTGGTCCTGCAGACGTCATACTACACAAAACATCAAATGAAAGCCTACAAAAGTTTGGAGTCCTACAACTTTTTTGTGAGTGGATGGGTCCACAATCTTGGAGTAAAACGTCTCCGGGACGATTTTCGTTTGGTCTTCGCAAGGGTAAGTGTTTTATTTATTTATTTTCAGTGTAAAGATGTTAGTAGCTAGCACTAACGGCTACAACGTCAAACATGCAACACATCTTTACAACGTCGTTAGCTTAACGGTCATTCATCATTCAAGGTGAATCACTCGCAAAGATCAAATGAAACCCCTCTGAAGACCTGGATCATTGCGAAGGAGGAGGGACAGTCGACAGACTCGACATCAGCCAAGGAGCTTGGACAGCCTAAAAGTCCCAATGAAGTCCATATTAGACAACTGATATCTTTATTAAATTTAACCCAATACTATATAAACACAACCAAAAACACGTTGATCAGTAAAATAACATACCTCTGACGAAGTGGCGGTCGCAAACGCGGGCGTTAGGGGACTCTGCTCCTCCTGACTGAAGGCGGAGATTTAAAATCCACTTTTTCCGGCGTTGTTCTGTCAGTTTTCTGCATTTTTCACCTTTGTGGACGACAACTTTCGGAACTCTAAAAAAACGAGCATCCTTCTCTCTGTTACCTCGATTGGAACAACCATAAACTGCACAAAATAGAGGCATTTTCCCAGGCTATTTGAACAGGTCACTTCACTTCCGGCCCTCCGTCTGCACTTTGAACGCTGGTGTCTTAACAACGTGATGTAGGGTGCAACAAACCTATTGATTTCTCTCCGAGCCCCGCCCCCCTTAGTTTTACTGTTGCTATGTCCGACAAATACAACCAGCGCGACAGATTAACATGACTGAAAGTGGTATTTCCATGCGTGTCGGTGACCTTTTTTTGGAGCAATACCTTCGCGACATCCTCCAAATTGAACCAGCATTGATCTCCTTTCTCTCTTCAGATCAGCTCTGCTGAGTGGTGTCCGTCCGCTCGCAGCCAGCCTTCCT
This sequence comes from Pachypanchax playfairii, assembly GCA_006937955.1. Classification (NCBI taxonomy): domain Eukaryota; kingdom Metazoa; phylum Chordata; class Actinopteri; order Cyprinodontiformes; family Aplocheilidae; genus Pachypanchax; species Pachypanchax playfairii. The sequence goes on along the minus strand of SSNP01000113.1, from coordinate 42,553 downwards.
CACAGCTGGCTAGCACTCCCAGCTGCCAGCACCTCCAAAGCTCGGCCCTTGCGTCACCACCAGCCAGTGGCGCTCCAGTGGCAATCCCGAGCCAGCTTACGCTCATTCGCGGGTGGACCG
>SSNP01000113.1:5083-36270 GCA_006937955.1 Pachypanchax playfairii | reverse complement strand
TCTGTTAGCAGGATAACATAAAAACTGATGGATTGATTTTGATGAAATTCTCAGGAAAGGTCAGAAATGGCCCAAGGAACAATTGATTAGATTTTGGGGGTGATCCGGATTACCGTCTGGATCCAGGAATTTTTTTTAAGGATACAGACATAGAATTTTCTACAATATGTCTAAGTTCAGCTTGGCGGAGGTCTGTGCTCTCTGAGTGCTTTTCAATTCTAGTTTTCTATCTGGAATAGGTGGGTTTCAGGCACGTGACCTGGATGACATGCACAGTACAGATGGAGGGCAGGAAGTAAATATGCGGCGCTTGTCAATGGAGGTTTCTATACCTGTCAGTGCCTATTGTGCAGATTTAGACCTGGGAGCAAAAGGGAGGTATACGCAGCTGATCACAGAATATGTTGGACAGGACCCATACCTCATGAAGATGAGTGAATTTTCGTCTGAACCGAAGGATTTGCCAACAATCGAGGCAGCTGACATCACTAATTATCTGGTCCTGCAGACGTCATACTACACAAAACATCAAATGAAAGCCTACAAAAGTTTGGAGTCCTACAACTTTTTTGTGAGTGGATGGGTCCACAATCTTGGAGTAAAACGTCTCCGGGACGATTTTCGTTTGGTCTTCGCAAGGGTAAGTGTTTTATTTATTTATTTTCAGTGTAAAGATGTTAGTAGCTAGCACTAACGGCTACAACGTCAAACATGCAACACATCTTTACAACGTCGTTAGCTTAACGGTCATTCATCATTCAAGGTGAATCACTCGCAAAGATCAAATGAAACCCCTCTGAAGACCTGGATCATTGCGAAGGAGGAGGGACAGTCGACAGACTCGACATCAGCCAAGGAGCTTGGACAGCCTAAAAGTCCCAATGAAGTCCATATTAGACAACTGATATCTTTATTAAATTTAACCCAATACTATATAAACACAACCAAAAACACGTTGATCAGTAAAATAACATACCTCTGACGAAGTGGCGGTCGCAAACGCGGGCGTTAGGGGACTCTGCTCCTCCTGACTGAAGGCGGAGATTTAAAATCCACTTTTTCCGGCGTTGTTCTGTCAGTTTTCTGCATTTTTCACCTTTGTGGACGACAACTTTCGGAACTCTAAAAAAACGAGCATCCTTCTCTCTGTTACCTCGATTGGAACAACCATAAACTGCACAAAATAGAGGCATTTTCCCAGGCTATTTGAACAGGTCACTTCACTTCCGGCCCTCCGTCTGCACTTTGAACGCTGGTGTCTTAACAACGTGATGTAGGGTGCAACAAACCTATTGATTTCTCTCCGAGCCCCGCCCCCCTTAGTTTTACTGTTGCTATGTCCGACAAATACAACCAGCGCGACAGATTAACATGACTGAAAGTGGTATTTCCATGCGTGTCGGTGACCTTTTTTTGGAGCAATACCTTCGCGACATCCTCCAAATTGAACCAGCATTGATCTCCTTTCTCTCTTCAGATCAGCTCTGCTGAGTGGTGTCCGTCCGCTCGCAGCCAGCCTTCCTCACAGCTGGCTAGCACTCCCAGCTGCCAGCACCTCCAAAGCTCGGCCCTTGCGTCACCACCAGCCAGTGGCGCTCCAGTGGCAATCCCGAGCCAGCTTACGCTCATTCGCGGGTGGACCGCGCCACCTCTCGGGACGCTCCTCAGCACCGAGTTTCCCCTGACATCTAGTTAGTAGATGTGGGAGCATCGCTTCACCATCTTGCTTGGAGTTAATGTTTGTCAGATCTGCTCACATAGTAACGTTTGCATGATTGGTCAATGGCTGTTTTGGGGGCGGGGGCGGGGCCAGCGAAAGGTCAACACAAAACATTTCTGATCCTAAAGAGGAGAAAAAGACACCTCAAGAACCGCAACAAGTTCGTATTGCCATGGATGTGTCTGAATGGTAAATCTAAAAAAGAAAACGAACACTTGCACAAACACCAAAAACAGTCACTCTGTTCGAAATGTGTTGAACAAACACTTAAATTACTATTATAACTTCTGGGGGGTCTCTCCAAAAATAAATGCCATTTGTCTGACTAATCTAAATTTTTTGGCACTATGTGCATTGTGTGAGTCCGGTGTTCTGTTGATTCGCACTGCTCCGTTGAAAAATTTTATCTTTATTCACAGTTGCATTTATTTAAAGTTTATATGTTATTTTTATTCATGGGGATGTCATTTAAACCAAGAGAGCAGACTTTAATTCCACTAGGGGTAGCATCAGTTTTATGACAGCTGGTTAAATTTCATCTGTCAAAAAAATTCTATCTATTACTTCTGATTTCTATGGCCTTTATTTCCCCTCAACTTTTTGTTTCTTCATCTATCACAAAACACCTGCAGTTCATCTGTAATCACACACCTGGTCCTCAGTCAGTAATCAACTCACCCAACATATACTGTCCTCTCAGCTTGTCGTCCAATCCTTTCCCCTGGTTTCTGTCCTCACTGTTTATTTTGTGTTAATAGTTTAAAATTATTTTAAATTGGATTTAAATTTAACCAATTGCGATTAATATGAATCCAATGCTGTTAAAGATTAGCTTTAATCTCACATTTTGTTGTTCTAAAATAATGTTCCATCAGTAAACCATCTGCTAGAAATAATTCATTAACAAATAAAATCCCTAAATGGATCAACCAGTCTGCAGCTGTGTCCTGCAGTTAAAAGTTAAATGGAAATAAAGTAGCTCATTGGAATCAGCCTGAAGGTGGAATGATGTCTCAAAGTCTTTAAAAGTCATCTGCAGCTCTTTTTTTTAGTTGTAAAATATTGGGTTTTTTTTTCAACTGGCTACTGTTCCCATTGTTCTAAAGCGTAACAAGCATTTCCTTATTCGTCTTTGTAGCAGCTTCAGCATTTGATGAATCATTGATGCAACTTTCCTCAGTTTTCCCTCCACTTGAGCTGGAGAAATAACGGTGCCTGCATGTGACAGACAGACAGACAGAAATCCCCTCAGATTGCATTTTACTCTGGATATGAATACTTGACACTGCAGATAGAGGCTTTTATTCCCCCTGAGGATATGTTGCAGAGCAGCAGATATTCTAAAAACAACACCAGGCACAAAAAGTTTATAATCAGACTGCTAAACTCTGTTATGATTTATGAGTTTTAAAAAAACTCTGAACTTCAAATTCAAAGTCTTTCCATTTGAAGCGGTGGATAAAAAACATTTGATGCCCATGGGTCTAAAACAGACGAGACAAAATAAAAATATTTTTATTCTCTATCAACCTTTTTAAAATCAAGTCAGAAAAGTAACAATTAGATGTGTTTCCTGTGATCAGCAAAACGAAAAACTTACTGTTCTCTTTGGATCAGTTTAAAACAGTTTGGTTGTTTAATCCGTGGCCTAAATAATCAGATTTACTTTTTCCTACAAGAAACTGCAATAAAAATACACCATAATCTGCAACGATCATTGAAAAATTGGAAATAAAAGCCTCACTTGGGAAACAAATTCAATGATCTGTTGATGTCACACGACTCTTTTAAATTCAAAATAAATTCTGACGTTTATAAATTTGTTGAAATAAATTCATGCAAAACAATTTTTAATGGATTTTTTATTCTTTTCATTCCTTGTTCTGTTAATGTTTAAGATCTTAAAATCAGAGGAAAAAAAATCCTGATTCTGCATTTTAACTCAAGATTTTTAAAGGTTTATTGCATGTAGTAATCTTCACCATTTATATTAGCCGCTGGAGACGTAAACTAGAGAGGAAGAATTTAAAACTAGTACTTGTGCTGCTTTTGCACATGTCAAAACAGCAAATAAATTTCAATAATAACACAAATGACTTGTCAATTTTCACATTGCAAAATAGTTTCATTTGTATTTTATTTATTTTGATCACAATTTCTCCTCATTTTACTCTCATTTTTGTCTCACTTTGAAAGTCAAGATTCTTATTTTTTGTCTCCATCCCAAAAACACCCCCCACCCCAGAGCAGTGTAACATTTGAACTGATCAAAAATAACATAAAGGGCTCTACCTGCAATGCCTAGCAAATTCTTCCCAACACGGTAAAAGTTCTAAGGACACGAGAGTGAGGGCCTTCAAGTCACGAGGAAATTGTGAAATCTAGCTAAAAGTTTCAAGATACTTTGAAAACTCCTCTACAAACATTGTTTAAAATATGTTACTGACAGTCTCAGCCCAGTGTGATACAGGTTTAAGGGATTAGTTGATAAAAACAGAAATAAGTAAATAAAAGAAACAGGACAAACGGAAAAGTAGCTCAGAATTAAAGTTGTGGCAAAATGACAATTTAACAGTTTTCACTGACACTGACATTGACACAGAAAACACTGAAGTGTTTGTGAAGCCTCGCTGAATTAATAGTGTTTGTGCATATGCATGAATGAAAAATGTGGATCAGGAATACACTGAATCATTTTTAGAAGGTTTTAATCTTCCAATCCAACAAAAAGAAGCAAAACTTTTGAGTTTGGTTCTGTGGGTTCTGCTTCAGTCATTCTGTGATAAATCAGATAAAATCCGAGAATGAGGCTGATCTTCGCTGCTAATGTTTCTGTATTAACGTATATTTGTGGCAAAAAGGGCTTCTCATCACATCTCAATGAGGAAACCAATACTATGGGCATTCAGTGTCCTTGTTGCTATAGCAACAGATGTCACGATGACATATTAGGATACTTCTGGCCTCAATAAGGGTGACAAGACAAGAAAATGGTAGATACACAGGATGAGGGAGAGGAGAGGAAAAAAGTGAGGCTTTTGTGAAGAAGATCCTGAAGTGGAATCCCTGGTGTGCCAGTCACATTCCTCTTTTTTAGGTTTGACTTAAATCATTATAAAAATTAGAGAATAAAAAGACGGACTGATTTATACAGACTTGACTGGATCAAATCTCTCAAATATTTTCCGCTTAACCAACTCTGATCAGACAGATTGAGTTTTCTAATTGTTGCTAACTAAACTCCACCAGCATGTTCACGCTTCCAAAGAGCCAGTTTATGGGAGAATTTCCTGGCAGCAACAAAAGCTCCAACATATCCTTATCTCCTCTAACAATATTTCTGATTTTCCAGCCAGTTTCGTCTCTGCTAAAAAAGACTAATTCCTTTTGGCACATAGAAAACGGAAAGAACTTACATTTGCGTGTGTTATGGTGTATAATAAATCACAAACATTAAAATGCTTTTACAGCTAACGAGCCTGAGTGGAAGGAGAGAATAGGTTTCAGGGTCGAATCCTTGTTGATCAGCTGGCAAGGAACGAAGCAAACTTGCCTGATGGACATCAGCATTACAAATAATTAGGCAGTGATTCATGGAAAGCAGAGATTCTGTAATGAACCAGAACACTGTGGAAGGACCTGCTAATCACATTAAACACAGTGATAAGTGTCAAATGATTTATTGCAAGGATCTATGAATGTGTTTAAGAAGGGCTCTAGGCTTCGTCTGGAGTCACAGTACAAAGTGCAGTGGAACAGCAATCATACTTGGATTATTAAACTGTGACCTGGTGTATTTACTTGATTTGTTTTTATCCTGCAGGTGCCGAGCATGTGATGTCAGCGGAGATCTAGAGGATGTTGCAGGTGTGTGACCAGTTCCAGGTGAGAAAGTATGCGAGGGGAATTGGGTTTTAAGGAACACTGAAACACTGAGGACAGAATGTTGGTGAATGCACGGCTGAATTTGGGCAGAGCTGTTGAGAAAACCTACATTCCAATTTCCTTAAACAATCCAGGTTCTTTGGACAAGAAGCGCATTCAATACACTAGAATCCAAACACACGATCTGGTGAAGAGGAGAGGACAGTAGTGAGTGTACATGAAGGAAACAGGTGAGTACAGTAGCATGAGCTTGATGAGGAAGAATGACAAAACATGAAAACAAGGACTTGACAGATTCAGACCAGGTTACTGAATGTTTTGTGCTTCTGAACAGCAAAATTTCATCAGTTCTCACCAAGAAAGGTTGAAGTTTATAAACTGAACAGCTTTTAGTCATTTATCATTAATTAACCATATTTTATGATAAAATGATGCTATTAAAATAATTTGGTTACTAACATAAAGCACAGCAGTTTTCCACGGAACATGGGAATCAAACTCTCTTTAGCTGCATCAGAATGCAGCTAAGCGCTGGAAGACGCTTGCATAATACCAGGAAGTGTCATAGCTCAGGTAAAAGGTGAGTGTGGCCGGTACAGGTTCAAATCTTTTCATGACCAAGCCCAACCGGAGCGGGGACACAACCATGACCCTGCAAAGGAAGTTTAATATATGCTCACACTCATGTCGTGTGTATTCAGGAGCCCATTGAGTCCCTGAAGGACCCCGCAAAACCATCCACAACAAGCTGGTTCTAAACCACCCGGGATATAAAAACCTGACCTAAAAATTGACTTGTGAACAGCCTTAGATGTTGTTGTCAAGCTGTAATTGATGCTCAGAGTCACATGACACGTTATTTAAGTCAAGTTTATTTATAAAGCACATTTAAAAACAACCAAGGTTGACCAAAGTGCTGTACAACATAGAAACAAGAAAACAGGATAAAAACAGAATAAAAAGCTCTGAAAGTACATAAAACCTCTCACTAATAAAACAATCAGATTAAACCTTGTTAAAAGCCAATGAGAAGAGATGGGTTTTAGGAGCAGATTTAAAAGTTCCCGAGCATGTGGAGAATCTTTGCTATAGCAAAAGCCCTCTCTCCTTTAGTTTTTAATCTGCATTTGGGAACTTCTAAGAGCATCTGATCCACTGACCTTAGAGATATCCTGGGCCGGTATGGAAGGTGCAGTACCACTAAGGACCTTAAAAACAAGTAGCAAGATTTTAAAAATCCATCCTAAAAGGGAGCCAGTGGAGAGAGCAGAGAACTGGAGTGATGTGGTCTCTCTATTTGGAGCCAGTCAGCGGTCAAGCAGCAGCGTTCTGAAACAGCTGAAGACGATGCAGAGAGGAAAGATCTAAGCCAACAAGAGTTACAATAGTCTAGTCGGGATGTTATGAAAGTATGGACCACGCTTTCTATGTTGTTTCTGTAGATGTAGGACTTTTCTTTTCCTAATAGCTATAAATGGTAAAAAGAACCCTTAACTACAGAGCTGATTTGTTTATCAAATGTAAAAGCACTACAGTACTTTTAAAAGCACTTTAAATATGTTATTGGGTCTTGGCTATTTTTGTCTGCTCACCCCTGTTGTTGGATTTTGTTTCAATGAATTGTTTGAGATAAGAAAATCCCCATAGCATGCTTCAACTTAAATTTCCAGATCATGGTAGTGAGAACTTTTAACATTTTCCATAAATTTCATCTAAAAGCCAACTATCCCTAACTTTTAGTGAGTATTGTAAACACAGTGAATCCATCAGCCTGAACCCTTTTGTTTTTCACATTTTAGTTTTTTTTCAGTCAATGTTCTCATTCAACTCCAAAGATTCCCAAAAATAACAATCAACACATTTATAAGGACAAAGTACTGCTTCTCTTCTATTAATGCCTTAAACCAAAAATTGCTTATCACACCAGATGATGACCCCGGTACACTTTCCATGACCTACGTGACCAGTTACCTAAAGAAACCCTCAGTGTGAAGTAAACCGTGACACGCTACGCTCTAAATACGCAACAAATGAGTTTTTTCTGGCATTCCTACTACATTTGTCTATGATCTCACCATACCCCAGGACCCACACTGGCACAATCCCAAAGACAGTGTCAGGATGCAGCAATAGGCTGGAAGGTCTTGTGATGCTAGCACGACATGCGATAAGACTTTAGCCCAGGCGTGAAGCCAGCGTGATTCTTGATGTCTTCACTTTCCTACAAGTGTTAAAACTTTTTCTGTTTGATGTGTTTAATTAGTCCAGCTGATTCTTGGCTTTTATTCAGACATACAGTAAATCAGCAACTTAAAGCCAATTACTCCTAATAACCCTAATGTCTAAACCTTCCTTTAAAAGCAGGGGCTAAAACTCTATTGATTCACATGTCAAGGCTTTAAATTTTGTTTCAAGGCCTAATTTATTGTGATTGTAACAATTTTTGTGCTCTTCGTGTATAAATTGTGATTCAGTACTCGCCTGCCTCCTTCTCAATGACAGTCCGCAGGATATTTGCCGATAACCAGCACAGTATTTCTACAATTCGTCTCGTTCGTGGGTTTCCTGCAGCCGCTTCTTGTAGACAGTCACAGGATCTATATTCCAGTGTTTGTGGAAAGAGATGGCCTGCAGCAAGGAAATCAGCGTGTCGGAGTAGTCATCTGGCTGGGCCTAAAATCACAAAAACAATAGGTTTTTCTGTGTTTGACATAATGGACACAACTGTTTAAGCACTCTTAAAGCATTTAAAGAGTAACTGATTGATGCCCCATGGTAGCACAATTTATCAGGGAACTGCTGGGACCTTCAGGGTAAGAGTCCAATTTCTTAAACTAGCGACATTTCAGAGAAACAAAGTCATGCAGAACATCATCTGATGTGATCATCACACTCAAACATGTTATTTCTACATAGAGGTTGTGATGTTTTTCCCGGATCAATGCCAGATTATAAAGATATGGAGAATAATGTCATTAAAACCCAAGATTTGGCATTAAAGTGTACAAGTCTTTTTCTGTACCTGGTGAAACAGTGGGCTGTGTGTGATGGGAACGCCGTGAGAGGTGAAGCACCTGCCCAACACCATGTCGTCAGGAGCGTCATCGCTGTAGCAGCTGCAGCCGCTAGAAAGCAGCCGGTTCACTGCCGGCCTGTTAAGCACCATCCTGCACGAGGACAAAGACTTCGATCATTTCCTCACAATGAAAGAGATTCCCTCAGACCTAAAGCTTAGCCTGTTGCCTCATATCGTCACGGTTTTTGATCTTCTCATTGTTTGAGTTTTTTTTTTAATTTCTCACTGTGTTCCCTTTTTGCTTCCACCTACTCCTTGTTTATTGAAACTGGCTTCTTTGTCAGTTTCTAGTCTCCCTTTTGGCCTTTCACTAAGACTTTACATAATTATCTTTTGCTGGGTTTTAATTTCATTCTCTTCTGTATTCACAAGCTGCTTTTTATGATTTTTTTTCCACACTAACCTTTGTCTGTTTTCTGCAATTGAAGTTTTGTCTTTAAAGGCAGAATATGTAAAATTTTCAATATTATGCTTTTTAAAAATAAATTAATACCATAGTTAGAGGGATAAACAACATGTTGTTTTCCATACTTTAATGTGTGATTTATTATTGTTTTTAAAAAGTTATTGATATTTTACACACAAACTTGTAGTACCTTTTTCCACCACTAGAGTGAGTATGCCAGTTTTTGGCCAAACTCCTGACCTGCTGATCAAGTAGAAGTTCAAGTTCGTTTCTGGTGGTTGGATTCCTTGATATTAAATCAGCATCACTGACGACATCGTACACAACACCTGCACCAGGGTGAGTACAAACCGGCGCATCAAATGAATGATGAAAGGTCAGTGGATGATGCAGAGGGAGCCTGATCAAGCATCCATATATGAGGACGGGGTTGTGATTTGGCTCATTACTATTACCTGGTGTTGGAAATAAATGCCATTATTTCTACATAGTATGCCTTTAAGTTTATTTTGGAGTTAAGTCTGTTTGGCATTTGGTCTCCTTTCAAACACTCCTGATGGATTTCAACATTTGGACCTTCTTGAATTCTAAATAAATCATTTTTATTAAATCAGATGTTATTTAGTGCTTTGTTCACAATGTTTAACTCACTTTCCATTTAGCTTTTAAAATGTCATATTTGATGTACTGACAAGAATGGGACCATAATTTAAAATATTTCAGCACGTCCCTGTTTTAGTGTCAGTGTCACTCGGTGATGAACATTTGCAGATGTGCATTTGCACAGACCAGTTGTTATTCCAGTAAATGATTTTTGAACACTGTTTAAACAAAAGGCCACACAACAGCTTTAATCTGCATCTACAGCAGCTGTGTGATGAATATGGAAGTAGGATGAAGTGAATTCACTGATTTAAAAACCCTTCCAAGTTATCTGGTGGTTATTTTATTTATAGAGCAATTATCACTTTAGAAATAAAGTTTATTTTTTACACTGTTTGCTCTCTAGACTTTGAGATTGGGTAATGAAACTTCAGGAGATCTTGTCTTTTGGCCTTTTAAATCTAATAAATGGCACAATAAACCAAAACAGAATACAACAGTAATTATAGTGGAACTCTTGTGGTTGTGTTTTTGTTAATAACAATAGAAGAGAAGTTTGAAACTTGTCCCGGACTGTAAAGTTAAACAAGGTCGTGTTCTCTGAAAAAGGGAGTTTTTATAAGCCTTTTTGGCTGGATCAGTTTTTTTCCTGAAGAACTCTTAGAGTCTGTGCTGAAACTGCAGCCTCTGTCACAAATCACACTCATAAATGAGCCACCCACAAGTAAGATTACTGTTTAGATATGTGACATGAATTGTAAGTTAACAAATACTGATAAAATAAATTATGTGCTTTCCACTAGAAAATATATGGTTCACAAGAAAGCCATTAAGTAATTGAAGATATTTTGGATCAACTTTGGAGAAATGGTTTAATTCTGATTGACTGCAAACAACAAACAGTTTGGTAGGTGTCACAAAGTGGATCGCTGTCATCTGAACCATTTAAGAGTTTTATTAACATATTTTAATAAGGCTGCAGCTTCAAAATCATGAACAGTAAAAGGGAAACTGCTCAATTCATGTCATGCGACTTTTAAATGGTTTTTGTGATTGTATTTACAAGAATGAATTTAAAAAATCTGTCAATCGCAATAAGGCCACTGAAATGTATAAATATATGTACATCAAGTGTGAAAATTCATTCACACAACTATGAACAAAACTACATTAGTTGAAAAGGATTTATGCTTTTTAAATGTTATTAAAACAGTATGAATCTCAATAAACTGCATTTCACAAGAATTCTTAAATGTAACTCTGTAAATCTTTCTCTTCTCATTCAGATGACACGATTATAAAACGTGTTTAAATAAACAAATACAATTTTCAAAATTTGTGTCTTAACACTTCAACACAGGTTCTTCACCCTCCTCCTCCAGTGATGTAGCTGTATCCTTTGTGAACTGAGCCGTAGCCGTATCTCTCTCCCAGGCTCACTGCTTCCTTTGGGTCGTAGCAACGCAGCAGTCGCCGCAGCCGGGGCAAACTAAAAATAGACATCAGCAGACCAAAATTCAGTCATGAGTCACAAACACACTCTGATGGACATCACAAAGATAACTCATAATTTTTATAATTTAAAAAAAAAGAAGAAAAAAAGTCACTCCCACCTTCAGAAACCTGAAGATCTGAGCGGGAGCAGAAACTTTACCAGCATTAAAGGAGATGAACACATTGTGGATTGTGTAAATTTTCTTCTCCAAAACAGACTTTTAAACTTATTTTAATAAACTTTAGTCAGAAAACTCATTACAACTTCTGATGACCAAAGCACATGTTTATAGGAAGAACGCTTTTGCTCAAAATGTGTCCAGATATAATTAATTGAATGTAATTGATCGGATCTCTGATGCTGACATTTTAAAGTTACAGTATGTAAGAATTAGAGTTTGTTGTCAAATCCAAATCCTGCAGTTCATATAGAAAACAAAAAAAGTCTGTTCTCAGTCACTCACCCCCTCCCCTCCCCGATTTTTCTGTTGAGTTGCCAGTTGTGATGTTGATCCTTGTTTTGTTTCTCTTGTATTTGTTCAATTTTTGGGAATATCTAAAGGTCTATTTGTTCAGCGTTGAGTTTTCCTAAGTGCGTTTGAACGCTCCATCACGTGCAGCTCGGCTGATCAGTTGGAAGGATGTGGTGGTTTCTTACTTTTTACTGCTGGTCGTTGTTGAATTACAGCTGCTTGTGTTGAAGACTTGGCAGCCTTGCAGACTCACATGTGATTCGTTATGGAACCAGGAAGTCTGAACGTGTAAATAATGATTACGGTCTGGATCAGTGTTTTTAAAATGACAGAAACTAGCGACCGCCCAGCCGACTGAGATCAAGATCTGTTACAATGTGACTTTGATTTCAACATTGGTGGGACATTAGACTGTTGCATTTCAATGGAAATTCGAACATATTGTACCTTTAAATTTAATTTATTCTCTTGGAATAATACCTGATGAGAGTATCATCATCGACAATGAGCAGCCAATCAGCTTTCGGCACAGCTTTACTTAGAAAACGCTTCAAGATGGCAAACGTCTTCCCGCAGTGTCCTAAACAGATAACAAAAAGAAAAACAGCCTCACAAGAATTCCAAAAACTAAGACCTGAATTTTCACCCTAGATCCATAAGATGATTTACAACATACGACTATTTACAACAGAACAGGGCTCTTCTTTAAAAAACGACCAAGCAGACAACTCAGATTAGTGACCTTTGTTTAAATCTCTCACTCATCTCATTAAAATCACATATTTAGAAGTTTTTTCATGTGAACATCATCTCAATTTTAAAAATGACCCAAAAAAGAACTTTACACCCTTTATTTTCAATGAAAATGTAAATGAGCTCGTCTGCCTCAATCACTCGTTTGCACCTGCTCCCTTTCGGCTCTAATAAAACTCAATAAAGATCTTATATGCTACGTACCAGCAGGTTTCAATGTTAAAGATAATTTAACACAAACTGATAAACCTGAAGAACAACAAACTTCTTTATATGGAGCTAAAATTATCCTTTAAACTGTCCGTGTTATTAAAACATGATTATTCTGACTCTCTGAAGAATGTGTGATACTTTGGTTTAACACACTCCTGAGAGGATGTTTGATGAGATCTCAAGACTGTCTCATCGTATCCAGGATAATCGTGATCAGCTTGTTCATGCTGCTCGGTAAATGGAGCCAAAAACGCTTTTCACTAAAAACATGAAGAAAAGGAGAAAAAAGGGACAAAGCTGCAATTTTAAAGACCAAAAACAGATGGGATTCACAACAGTGTGCACAGATTAATACAACAGACAGGAGAAGGTTGGTACTTTATCTAACCCCTGTGGTGTGAATGGACTCTAAACCCTGTCAGAGGAAAAGATGGACACAACCGCTGATATACTTTCTGATTCTGTTCTGTGGAAATGCTCGTGTTGCTTATTACTGTCTTCAAGAGAGAGAATAGCCTCAGGGTCACTGCAGAGCTTTTACTGACTTTCTTATTTGTCTTTCCATCCACCTTCTGTCTTCATATGCTTCAAAAATCAGACCTGAACTTTAAACAACACGATCAGGAGTCTCAACAGTGAAACTAAACGAGTGGAAAACTACAACTTGAACTTCAGCTTTCTCTCGATGTTCTATAGACAGCTGAGTACTGGGACATACACACACGCATATTCTTGCATCGATTCTCTTCCAGATTTTGTTCCATGTGCTGTCGCTCTCTGCTTTTCGTATGTTTGATTGATCCTGACTGATTTTAATATCACTTTTAAGGACTTTGTCCACTTGTTTACTTTAACTTCTAAGTTCTATGTCAAGTTCTTGGGTATCTTTTTAGGAACTGTGAGGAAATGTGTCATACAGATGTGCTCATTTGTTGGTACCCTCATAGTTCAATGAAATAAAGCTTCAATTCTCTTCCTTCAATTAAACATACCTGCATGTATTTAGTGATGTATAAAGTTGGCAAAAATGTGTCAAAATAAATGATGTGCTGTTGTTAGAAGTTAATGCAAAAACAGTATGTTAAAGAGAACAAAAATAGGCTTTTGGATAGTTTGGTATTGTTGTGCGCACCACACTAAACATGGACCAGATAAAGATAAAACCAGAGAGGTGTGAGAGAAGATTTTAGATCTCCATGTCAAATCTAAAAGCTACTAAACATCTCAGTTCTTAATACTGTCATCAAACATGTGTGTGTTTAAGTATTTGATCAAAATGGGAGGAAACGTGTGTCCAAATCCAAATGATTTATTGTTTATGAAATGAAAATCAGTTCCATTCACTGACAGGCTGGAATTAAATCTAATCTTTTAATCTGCTTAAAGTGATAGAAAGATCGTCCATCCCTTTTTTTTTTAAGAGCATGCTTTTATTCAGTTTGTAAAATGCATTCAGCAGTTTAGTTTAATAATAAACTGCAACATCAAGTAAATAAAATCAGTTATCTCTCATTTCACACATGTAATAACCAGTAGAACTCACCTCTCTCAGTATTTGGGACGCCTAGGTTTATTGTGGGTATGGAGGCATCAGCGACATCGCTATAATATTCTAAAATCCCAGCATCTTTCTCCCAGGTCGACTTCACCACTGTTACTGCAAAGAGGAAAAGGGTAAAAGGTTGGGAGGATCCAATTTAAACTCAAACAACATTGACATCCTCTCTGAACTCCACAGAGTTCTAGTGACTGACACTCATGATTAAAAGTATCTAATTGAAAAGGTTGTGTCATCAAATCAGGCTTGTAATTGGGGGCAGAAAGGATAATGCACTTTGACCACACGTTGAACTGGATAACAGCTTCATCCACATTAAAGCCTCAAGTTGATGACTTCCAATTACACTTTAATCAAACAAAATTAACGTGGAGTCATGACAAGAGTGACTAATTTAGCTTTAATTTATTCCTTAACACACGTGTTGATCAATAGAATGCGAGGGAGAGAATTTCAAGCCCCTGATATGCAATTCTAATGGCCAGAATTTAAGTCAGATCAGAAAAGTTAATGACACACTCTTTATTCTGCCTCTGATTATGTTAATTGCTCTAAAATAGCCTGTTCATATCTGCTGGTTCATTTTGACCCTGAAAACACACATCAGTGTTTTGGATAATAGCACTAGCTTTTGCAATTTCAGCAGACAGTTTAGACGAGGTTGTGAATTTCAACAGGTACTTTCCACCTGACAGGTTTACTGGAACTAAATAATAAGCAGCCTGTTTTACTACATGCTCTATATAAAGGAGAGACCAGGACGAATGAAAATGTTTTGCAGCTAAATGTCCCAAAGTGTCAACTGAATCCTTTTTAATTCATCTATTTTATAGCTGTGTCAAAATTATACTACTAGGAATAACTTCTGTCACCTAAAAGATCAAGTGACATTAATAGAGATGTTACTGAGTCATTCTTTGTAGAGAAATGTTCTCAAATGTTGCTAAAAACTGTGGATCTAATATTTTATTCGTGTTTTTTCTGTTATAAATAACTCTTTGAATGACCTTAGCTTGGATAGAGATTAGCCTTGATTACACACATGAGCAAACGATTAATCACTGCCATTTCTAGCATCCCAAAACCACTTTAATTACATACATTTTATGAGGTTTTGTGCAAATACTGCTTTATAAAAGCTGTCAATTACAGAATTACGTGGTTATTTTCACAGAAGTATTATTAAATTTGGACTAAAACTGTTACACGTTACGGATCACTTGCTTTACTGCTAATTTCCGCTACAAATAACCATCAAATTGTATGTAAATAATCATCTAATATGAAATTTAAGATAGTGCAGGGGTCCTCTAGGCTCTCTGTCCTGCAGGTTTTAGATGTTCCTCTGCTTCGACACACCTAGTTTGGATGAGCAGGTCTCTGCAGAACTTGTTGTCAAGATGAGGAGGTAATTAAATAATTTCAAATCAGGTGTGCTGGAGCTGAAGAACATTAAAAATAGCAGCCCTTAAGGACTGGAGATCGACATTCCTGGTGTAGATGTTTAAAAAAATTGCATTTACATTATCTGCTATGATATTTTGAGATTAGAGTTTATTAGATGCCTGTAATCCAATCCGGATCTGACTGGTCGTTTGCTCGTCAATCCGTTCAAAAGAAATCTGTTTTTCCAAACTGAGTTGTACAACAAAACGATCTACAACAGAGAAGATTGTAATAACACATAACATTTCAACAAAAAACAACTTCAAACAACCTAAACTATAATTTGTGACAGACATGACCATGATTACACTGTTTATACCCTGCTGGGCACTATTCCTTGGAAATAGCTTAAGACATATGCTGTTTACACTGTTTTATTGTTTACACTGTTTTATTGGTTACGCTGTTTTATTGGTTACGCTGTTTTATTGTTTACACTGTTTTTATTGTTTACACTGTTTTATTGTTTACACGGTTTTTATTGT
Source organism: Pachypanchax playfairii (assembly GCA_006937955.1). NCBI lineage: Eukaryota > Metazoa > Chordata > Actinopteri > Cyprinodontiformes > Aplocheilidae > Pachypanchax > Pachypanchax playfairii. Next base: position 20,158 of record SSNP01000113.1, on the reverse strand, counting down.
TTACACTGTTTTCATATTTAGCTTAATAATTTATGCCCTGTCTTGTCTCTGTGCTGTCTGTCTTGTCTTGTCTTGTCTTGTTGTGAGTCGCTGTTACACTATGTGTTAGGTTAGTAGTCTAGTTAAATGGAATTTAGTACGTACCATATGCTATTTTCTCTCGTGCTCTTTGTATATGTAACATCACTTGATCCTCGGTGGAACACTATTTTGTTTCACTGTCTACAAACTGTACATGGTTGAAATGACAATAAAAACTCTTGACTTGACTTGATTCCATTGTTTCTGTCTTGACTGTCAAACTCTAACATATTTGGTTCAAAGATGCTGCATTTTGCTATTGCTATACAAAACCATTTTATCATGCAGTCCATTTATGGAAAAATTATCTCTTCTGTAAAGCAGAATTTGTTAACATTAAGAAAAAGGACTCAGGTTGGAAAATTGATTTAATACATTTGTAGGCCCCTCTCTGCTGTGCTTCAGCTCTGCCTCCCAAAAGTAAAGGTGTATATCTATTCAAGCAAATATGCCATTTGTATTAAATTTACCAATATGTTTTAATGTCTTGATACATTTTCTCTTTACAGACTTACTCATGTAATAAATCACTGACTGACTTGATGAAATTAAAATTATTATACACACATCGCTCCGAGTGGAATTTCCCACATGTTTTCACCGCCACGAATAAATTCTTCTTTGAGATTGGATCCCCCTGAAAATAAAAAATAAATAAACAAAGTCTGTACATTTTAGCTCCAAGAACAAAAAGAAACAAACTAATATTCTCAGTAAGAGTTTTCCAACATTTTCTTGATGGATTGAAAAAATAAAAACTGCTTGCTTCTCTACGGATCCTTTTAGAAAGAAATTACATTAAAATTCTACATGTTCAATTTGAAGCTTTAAAATCTTTATCCTGAAATTGAGGTAAATGAAGCCTGAATTACTGCTTAAAACACAAGGACACTAAAAATGTTTTTACTTTCCAACGGGCACCTCATTTGGAGGCAGGATACGTTGGACTTTGTGATCATGAAGAAGACATCTTGCTCTAAAAAGATCCAAATCGACTTTCAGATACTTTCCACATGCCTTGATGAAGATTGAGATGACATTTGTCGAAAGTGAGTGAAAATGTCAAACTTTTTAAACTGTCATAGAGTGAAGCTTCCTGTGTCTGTATTCTGGGAATGTCCTTGGATCTAAAGGGCACCTCTTCTAATATTAGACCTGTATGTGGGATACAGTTGTCCTCATCAAGCCTACTGACATTTACTTACTCTACTGACTCTGAAATTAACTCTGTTATTAGTGAAACTGTGCATAAGAATGTGAATCTTGCAGTACAGATCGTTGGAGTCTTTTGTTCTTTAAAAAGCTCTGATTTGCTTTTATTCTGAAATGTCTTTCATGGTGCTGATTCCAATCTAATTCATCAAATGGGTGCTGGATTGATTTCCTGTTTCGCTGAAATAAGGTAACTGTCTTTTATCCTTTAAACTGATTCAGCTCTCTCATCCATGCAGACCTGCAGCTCTTTGTCATTTAGGTTCTTTTATACAAAGTCTTTTCCCGAGCGTAAAGTTCTGACTGTTTGGACTTAACAAAACTGGATAGCTGAGTTGGAAGAAAGGAGGGCGAAATTTATCCAAAAGATACTTTGATAAACATGTGCCTCTAAGTGTCTGTTTTCAATGTCTATCTTCAACTTTAACCTTTGACATAGTGTTTTTTGGGAGGGAGTTCCAGAGTGAAATCCCTCCCTTGTGCTTTCGTGTAGACACCTGAAACACAGTCTTTTGAAAATTCTGATGTCATAGCCCCACCTCCAAACACAATAATGGCTGATTCATCTACTGCTATAAAATCTCACCCTGAGAATAAAACTCAGAAGTAAAAGCCAACGCAATTCCAACCCCCCAATATCGTGGGTGGCACTCCCAGCCTCAAACCTCTAAGGCGCAGGCTCTGATTACAACATTGTCCTATCTTGTCCTGATCGTGTATTTGGGATCCTGTGTCTTCACTTTTCAACCAGAGGAGAAGACAGAGAGACCCTGTCTAAATTTTATCGGGGTAGATTACATGCTTTATGCACACTCTTTACTGTACGTTGTGGCAGCGTTTACATATTGTTCAGATTAGAATTTGACCGTGTACATGGGCCCTGAATACATCTATCCAATTATGACAAGCATTCATATACGCCACACGTTTGATCAGGTTTGCTCATTTTGACATGCGCTGAACTATCTGAAATACCAGATAGGGCCGTAGAAGAAGCAGCAGCAGACTTCCGTTGTAAACAAACATGGCTGCGTTCATTTAAAATGGAGCAGTAGCATCTTCTTCTGAGCGTGTTTTTATTTTTTCTGGAAACAATTTTACATCTAAACCTCCAGCAGCGCATTTGTGTCAGAAACTGACTGGTTTTGTTTTACGGCTGCCATGTTTTCATCCAGCGCCTGTAAACTCTAACGCAAGGTAATTCAACACAGAACGTAACAGACATAACCCACATTTGGAATACGCATTTACATGTGCAGCGATTGGATATTGGCATAACCCATCTGTCTCGATCGGAAAGAAATTTTGATACGAAAGAGTGTAAGTAATCTGAATGCATGTTTACACGAGGCATTTTTATCCTAATCAGGCTTTTATTTCTATTAATTTTTTCCATGTAACAGCTAGTGCCACATGCAGGCCTGGCGCATAGTTATTGCAGCATTTTTGGTTGTTACAATGTTTGTGAGGACGGAGGAATTTCTACAAACACATTTTTAGAACAACTTTTTTAGATTATTGTAGCAAAGCTGTGTTTCTGCATATACCAGACCTAATTTGCTTTTGACTTTGTTGATGAAGCTCCAACTCAGAAACAGTAGAACTATTTCGGGATCTGGTTGATCTTTTTATTGTTGATTTCCAAATTCACTCTTCTTGTTTATCATTTTCTCTGGATTCTAGCAAGACTAGTACATACACAATTGGGCAGGTAGGTTGGAAACGTGGTTGCACAGTTGTTACCCAGCTCTGTGCAAAACTCAGAGACATCTGTCAGCTTTGGACCTCTTCCTTCATCCCAAATATACAAAGCAATCTAATTTAAAAGAGAAAGACAAACATAAAGACAAAAATGTGGAAGGACGGGCTTTTAGATAAATGGCTGAAACAATGAGATTACATTTTAACTTAATTTAACCAGATTAATGTCACCATTTACAAATGTAAAGCAAGAAAAATGCTTTCCCTTATTATACACATACACACTCACTCACATTCTCTAAGTCACCTCCAATTCATTTGAGAATTTCCAAGCTGCACTCTGCATATCAATTACATGAAGTCATTCTGGTTTCATCAAAAACAGTATAAATGATGTCTGCAGTGAGTTTGGATAAAAATAAAGTCAAACAGTACTAAGATTTAACTTTAAATTAGAATTAATCCACATGCAGAAATTTACATTCATTCTGTTCTTTTAGGTTCAATTTAAATTCTAAAAAAACTGTATTAATCCCCACAGGAAATTAGATAAGTTCCTGCAAAAAGTAAAAATTGGTTCAGATAATGTTACACCAATAATAACAATAGATTTATTTACAGCAATAGTATATATCTGTTTATAGCATCAGCATTAATGAAAATCAGCTGGAACCGAGATGATTACATTAGAAATAATACTGGAGTCATATAATAATTGTAAATGTTTAAAGTACCTCATGAGTCAGATCAATGGTGAAATCTGACTTCAGACTTTCATACTGGATTCGCTCTGAGAGTCTGAAACACAAAAGAAAAAAAAAAAACGTTTTTTATTAGCTAAAACTAGAAAATATTTATCTGTAAGTATAAACAAGTAGTGCAGTTAAAAATATGGATAATTAACTTTTCAGAGACAGTAAATGATCAACTAGTTTCTTTGTTGGTGTTTTGCCAGATCTTTCAAATGTTCAGACATTTTCTAAACCTGTTTGATCCTATTCCGTGTCACAGGGAGCTTGAGTCTGTCTCCAGCTGTCACTGGATAAGGACACATGGACAGGTCACCGATGTATTGCATAGAGACAACCGTTCACACACCAACACACATTGGATTGTTTTAAGTTTGTGGAAAAAAGTCAGAGGAGACAGAGAAAACCCTCATGTGAATGGGAAGAACATTTAAACTGCAAAAAGTCTCACCTGGAAGTCGAACCCAGGACTTTTTTTTTTTTTGCTGCAAAGCAACGGGGTTAACCAGATGGGACAACATGCAAGTTCAGACATTTTTAAAAATGAGAAGAAAAAAAAAGTTATTTTCAGACGTCAAACAGATTCACACACCTTTTACAGAGTGGAGCACTTAAGGCCCAGCCTGCTGCGGGGTCCGGGTAACCAAAAGAACTGGGGTCTTCAGAGAACGCATAGTGGTGAATGATGGAGGGTTTGTTGTCATGGATACGTTTACCCAAAAACCATTTCTGAAAACAGAAATAAGAAGAGTAATGATTTTTTTCATTCATCACTAATAAACCCCATAAAATGTTGTTGGGTAAACCTTTGTGCATCAGGTTGTTTGTGTGTGTGTGTGTGTGTGTGTGTGTGTGTGTGTGGGCTTGTTTTTCTGACCTCCTGGGGACCCGTTTCCTGACTTTTACTATCTTTCTGGGGTCCGAGGGTTCTTGTGGGGACCGAAGCCTGGTCCCCATGAGGGGGACTCCCCTTTTTAGGGTTAGGGGTTAGGTTTATAGGTATGGTGTGAATAGAGTTTTAGTTAGTCTTAGGGTTAGTTATAGATCAGTAATGGTTAAGGTTAGGAAAAGGGTTTGGGTTAGGTATAAATCTAGTTACTAAAATCAATGGAAGTCAATGGACGGTCCCCATAAGGATAACAAAACACACGTCTGTGTGTGTGTGTGCTAGTGTGTGTGTGTGTGTGTGTGTGTGTGTGTGTGTGTGTGTGTCACCTCTTGGACTGAATATCTGTTGAGGACTCTGAGCAGAACAGGAAGTGTGACTGTAGTTTCTTCTTCTATGAAGAGAAACCAGGATGTTGACTCTCCATAGTCAGCAGAGAGGCTGTGAACATGTTGACAGGGTTGTTGTATTTTCCACAAAGAAATAATAATCAAAAAATATTTATAAAAATGTATTTGAGTTCAGCACTCACTGAGGAAGTGCAGGAAGAATTCTCCAATTTCCTTCATTATCTGACAGCTCATGAAGGAGGAGGACAACTGGAACTCCCTGAAGAAAATCGTTAAAACAAATATTTTCACCACTAAGTGGCAGTGTACTGCAGCATCTTTTTCAACGCTGGCCATTAAAATCAGTAAAACATCCTTTTTTAAAATTTTTCTTTTAGACAGATTTAGAATTTTATGTTGCATATCAGTGCTGTGGTTTCCAACGTCCAAGTGTTTTTTCTGATAAAACTGAGCAGCCGTGATTAAAGAGGTGTGAAGATGAATTCATCAAACCACCAAAATCATTTATTAAAATGCCATCTGTGCATTTATTTTAAGTGTGGTTTGGATTAATGAACAGTACCGCTAAGGAGAGGCCCTGGTGTCAGATAGTGTCAAGGTAGAAAAATTATGTATGAAATAAATCATTTGGGAATCAAGAGATGTAATGAAATGATGCACCAATAGGAGCAAAACTCTAGCTCCTTAAGACTAGCAGCACTGATTTTATTCTGTTGTATAAATAAATGTATGACATTAGCATGGGCTATCTCTAAATGTGAATGGGAGAATGAAGGACGTATTGTGGGAGGGGTTTTAAATAGGGTCAACTTGTGTTTACTTGTACAATTTTTTGTGTGTTTTAGGGGGAGCAGAAGGAAATTAGCTCTGAGCGCTTCAGTCTGGTACAAAGATTTTTTTCTGAGATTAAAGTTGTTGTACATTGTCCCTGTTGAAGGAACTTTATCTTATCTAATTCATGCCCCACCATAGAGTACAGTGCTGCATGACATGTTTAGGGTCAGGTGAATTGAAGGAGAAATTGCAGGTGCTGTCATTGTTATTACTTTCAAAATTCATTACTTCTCGTTTTCTAGTCAGCACAACAAAATGGCTCTAGGTTGACCAAACTGATATGATATATTGTATATAGCTGCAAAAAAAGCCCCAGTCATCGCCCTCACTCCACCATGCTTGACAGTTTGACTAATTATCTCCACTTTGGTCCAATCTTTTTGTAAAACAGTTAAAGTCAACCACTTGTAGTTTTCATGAGTTGGATAACTTTTTTCATCTAAAGAACTCCCTTTTTTTGGTCATTAAATTTATCATTTGACATAGTGACTTTAAACAAAGACAAACCTCTTGATGCTCCAAACCAGCAAACTCCCTAAAACGGCTGATTTTACAGATGTATTTACTCTAGCTGATCATCAGTTAATCCTTTAATTTGCAGCACCTGATTTATGCTACAAATTCCAATAGAAGCTGTAAGGTATGACTAATTGTGTTAAATGTTGGTATGACGTAACAAACATTAATGAAAATAAATCAAAACAAAACTGCATAATTTCTTGTATTTTTATCATCCAGAGGACCCTCTCAATGTTGTTGTTTCAGGATTTGATCATGACTGGAAAGAAACGAAAGCCACAACGGGCTGTGAATGATCTATAAATGGTTTAATCCAGAGTATTTCTTGATGCTAAACAAGAAAAATGTTTGGTGATATTTTCAAAACTTGGATGAAATAATAAATGCAACACTTAAATATGCTGTTGTGAAGATCAAGGATTCAAGGAATCTTTATTTTCCCCTTGAGGCAATTAATCTTGCAGCAACAAGCAATCAGCTCAACTTGCTCTCCAAAACAAAACAAAAAGACAGAAAAAAGAGCTACTTATGTAACAAGGTAATGGCAGCAGTGGCCAAAGAAAACTTAAACATGTTTGTCCTGCATTTTGGCAGGATGTATCGCGCCCTGACGGTAGCAACAGAACCTTGTGAGCCAAAAGGGGGTCAGATCCATCAGGATCGAGCAGGCCTTGCTGAGGACTTTGGTTTGGTACAGGACAGTCTCAAGGTTTCTTCTTTAATGGTGTTCTGCATTCCTTGACCACTACAGACACAAGACCATGAAACAGACTTCTCATCTATTATACATGAAATGACAAGATGGATTGAGTTATACACCCTGCACTGATATTGAAAAATGATTAAATGAATTCACCCCCATGTGCTGCTGCACAGTGAAGCCTAATAAAATGCCCAATAAATGTGGAGTCTTGAAACTATTAAATATCATTTGGACAGAAGCTACTGTTTTGGCTCACCCTCCTCACAAAGTGACTCATGCAGAACTCACAAATCTCCCATCGATGATCAGTGATACTTAGTCTGATGAAATAATGCCAAATAGATCCAATACACAGGCCAGTGTTTTATTCTGGTTTAGTCAGAAGACTAGAAGACTATAACTTGGGATGTCTTTGAATTTATTCGGATGAAAAAGATATATTAGGCTCTAAAGGTGTGTGAGACATAAAAAGAGCAATAATTTCCATTTATTAGATCCAAGAGAGGGGGACACTGTCTGGGAGACTGGGTTTGGATTGGAATTAGGTCTATAATTTGTTGGAGCTCCTGGAACAAGATTGGGTTTGTTAAGCAAAGATTAAATTGCAGCAACTGTAAAAGTCTGAGGTTCATATTTATTCACTGAAGACAAAAATGGGGCTGCACGGTGGAGCAGTTAGTTGCACTGTTGCCTTGCAGCTAGAAGTTCCTGGGTTTGAAACCAGATTGGAACGTGTCTGCATGGAGTTTCCATGTTCTCCCAGTGCACGCGTGGTATTTTATATGGGACTCCAGTTTCCTCCCACAGACTAAATATGCACTTGAGGTTAATGGGAAACTCTAAATTGTCCATATATGTGCGTGGTTGTCTGTCTATATGTGACCCTGTGATAGACCTGTCCAGGTGTAACCCCATCTGTCACCCAATAACTGATGAAGATAGGCACCAGTTCCCACTGACCCTGGACAGGAATAAATGGGTAGAGAAAATGACTGAAAGACTGAGAAGGTTTAATACGGGGTGCTGAAGAACTCAATGAGTGTTCTAAACATCTTCTCGACAAGAAAAAACACCTCATGGAGACTTATTCTGACCAAGTGGAAAATGCTTGATATGAATGTCATTTTTAGCAAAAACAAATAAATGAAATACATTCTGAAATTAGTCAAATGGTTGTAAAAAGACAACATTTTGCAACTTTTTCCCCTCCAGGGAAAATTATCAAGGAAAAATAAATGTTTTCAAGTTCACATCGAATTCTAAAGTTGTCACTTGACCTTTTGCTGAGGAAGCGTCAAGTCTGTGATTTTGATTCATATCTGGTATTAGGGCTTGGACAACGAAAAAAAACTATTTTCCTGGATTTCTTAGACCTGGGTGTGAACAGAAGGAGGATATACACTCACCGGCCACTTTATTAGGTACACCATGCTAGTAACGGGTTGGACCCCCTTTGGCCTTCAGAACTGTCTCAATTCTTCGTGGCATAGATTCAACAAGGTGCTGGAAGCATTCCTCAGAGAGTTTGGTCCATATTGACATGATGGCATCACACAGTTGGTGCAGATTTGTCGGCTGCACATCCATGATGCGAATCTCCCGTTCCACCACATCCCAAAGATCTGGTGATAGTGGAGGCCATTTGAGTACAGTGAACTCATTGTCATGTTCAAGAAATCAGTCCGAGATGATTCCAGCTTTATGACATGGCACATTATCCTGCTGAAAGTAGCCATCAGAAGTTGGGTACATTGTGGTCATAAAGGGATGGACATGGTCAGCAAGAATACTCGGGTAGGCTGTGGCATTGTAACGATGCTCAATTGGTACCAAGGGGCCCAAAGAGTGCCAAGAAAATATTCCCCACACCATTACACCACCACCACCAGCCTGAACCGTTGATACAAGGCAGGATGGATCCATGCTTTCATGTTGTTGACGCCAAATTCTGACCCTACCATCCGAATGTCGCAGCAGAAATCGAGACTCATCAGACCAGGCAACGTTTTTCCAATCTTCTATTGTCCAATTTCGATGAGCTTGTGCAAATTGTAGCCTCAGTTTCCTGTTCTTAGCTGAAAGGAGTGGCACCCGGCGTGGTCTTCTGCTGCTGTAGCCCATCTGCCGCAAAGTTCGACGTACTGTGCGTTCAGAGATGCTCTTCTGCCTACCTTGGTTGTAACGAGTGGTTATTTGAGTCACTGTTGCCTTTCTATCAGCTCGAACCAGTCTGGCCATTCTCCTCTGACCTCTGGCATCAACAAGGCATTTTCGCCCACAGAACTGCCGCTCACTGGATATTTTTTCTTTTTCGGACCATTCTCTGTAAACCCTAGAGATGGTTGTGCGTGAAAATCCCAGTAGATCAGCAGTTTCTGAAATACTCAGACCAGCCATTCTGGCACCAACAACCATGCCACGTTCAAAGTCACTCAAATCACCTTTCTTCCCCATACTGATGCTCGGTTTGAACTGCAGGAGATTGTCTTGACCATGTGTACATGCCTAAATGCACTGAGTTGCCGCCATGTGATTGGCTGATTAGAAATTAAGTGTTAACGAGCAGTTGGACAGATGTACCTAATAAAGTGGCCAGTGAGTGTAAATCTCATTTTTGGGTCAAATTTTGAATTATTCCGCAGCATAACCTTTTAAGAATTAGCAGAAAAATGAGAAAAGAGAGATGTTTTAACCTTTTAATCGCTGCCAAAATCAAAGTGAAACTTTTGCTTTTCTGTCAAACAGGGAAAACATGATGCATGACCTGTCGCCATTTAAACGAGCTGCAACAATTAAGTTGCCTCAAGCATGTATAAAAAAATAAAAAAGCTCCCTGACATGGAAGACATGTTGCAAACTACACACTCAAAGATTTCTATGTGCATTTCCATAAACTGTGTTTATGTGAGCACTTTCAGAAGATTGATGAGGACATTAGAACAGCGTCAAGCTCTAAACAGCATCTCTTTTTATTTTATTTAAAATAATTTCAGTTGAATGAACTCCCAGAGGTGCCAACACCAGGTTTCTAAACAAAAAAAATACAATTATTTCTATTAATAGAAAGTTGTTGTCAATTTGGGGGACTTTTTGAGTGTGAGTGCTCTATAGTCACAAAGTTAATTCTCTGTTTTTCTGTTTTTCATGATACATAAAACACCAACAGATTAGAGCCTACAGAAAAAAATAAAAATCAGACACTTGTCAAAGTGAATTACTGTGTCCAGTGTGTCACAGCAGGATTGTTCTTTTGATGTTCTCACAAGCTAAAGAACATGAGAGCGAGAGGTTTGCAGCTGGCAAACTGGATTTGTTGTTTACAAGTTGAATCATGGCTGCAGGTGACATCAGGTCAGAGAGAAGCTCTGAGAACATGCTGTATGATCACAAAAGACCTCAAATCCAATGTACATAAAAGTAAAAAGTCTTCTAGATTTGGTTTTCAATCCAGATGTGAGAGAATTCAATGGAAAAGAAGGACATCTGTTTTATGGGCCTGAATGCGACAGAAAAAACACAAAAAGATTTTTCACATGATCTTTTCAGTACAAAAGTCTTAGAAATGTCTGATTTCTAGTGTGTTTGTGTGTAAATCTTTCTAAAGTGCCTCTATTGTTTGTTTCCTGACAGTTTTTCTGTCACTGGGCTTTCCCAGCTGGATTAGAAGAAGAAATCAAGACCAGACCACCTCTGAATCCTTCCAATGAAAGTTAACCAAATGATCTTTTCACAGCTAGTAGTGAAGGCAGAGATGTTCTGTGGAAAATATGAGACCTTTTGGCACAAACATAAAACCCTATTAATATAGAAATTCAAGGCAGTTGTCCTGAACATCTTTTGGAGTAGATTCACTGCTGTGAATCATTAGCACTGAAAGGGGCTGCAGCTCCCCCTTGTGGTGGTGACCAAAAACTCAACAAACCTAAAACTGACAAAACTGAATTTGTGTATCTAACAAACTTTTACAGTTGCACCAGTGTTTTAGAGAAGGATTCAATTAAAAATAAAATATCTGAAACTGAATAACTGTTCCTTTTTGGACGATCAGGTTTCTGGGGACCAGCATCACCCGGGATCTGAAATGAACAGCTAACATAGACACAGCCATTAAGAAGATCCAGCAAAGGTTGTACAGCAGCTCAAAATGTTTAACCTGCCACAGAAGCTGCTGGTGAACATCTACAGGGCCGTTATCAAGTCTGTTGTCTGCCGGTCCATCACAGTCTGGTTTGGTTCAGCAACCAAACTAGACTAGACCAGACTGAAAAGAACTATAAGGTCTGCAGACAGGATCAGCGGTGCTAATCTGCCCTCCATCCTGGACTCCCCCAGAGTCAGGAAAAGTGCTGGCAGCATCAGCAGGGACTTTCTCACCCAGGATCTCACCTCCTCCCTCCGAACAGCGCTACACCAAAACCACAAGACACAAAATCTGTTTTTCTCCACAGGCTACACCATGTGGAACAAACATGCTTAATATCTTTAATGTTCTATATCAGACATCTAGACATGTTTCACTCATAACTGCATTGCAAGATGATTTTCTTAGAAGTGGTTTTTATCTTTTGAAAAAATGTGATTTTAAACAATTAGTTGTGAGTTTGATCAGTCCCCCTGCCCTCATGCAGCACCTTGTCAGCTGTTACACACTCATTAAGAATTTGAACATTTTTAAAAGCAAAAACTCAAGATATATCTTTTTAATCGTGCTTTTATCTATGTTTTATGAGTAGGTTTTATTATTTACTATGTTGTGTGTATCTTTTTAGTACAAATTGGCCAACAAACTAGCCTATGAGAACAAGGCTTCCTGTTTCCTCCCCCGCATGGAAACAGCGCACCAAGTATCTTCCTGGTTGATACATCTTTATGCTAACAGTTTTTAGCCAGCATCTTACTAGGCGTGGTCACAACTGTGCAAGCTGATGAACACTAATCATCATCATCATCATCAATTTATTTATAAAGCACATTTAAAAACTGCAGTGACGCAGACCAAAGTGCTGTACACAAATAAAAACAACAAATGAAGAGATAAAAATAAACATACTATAAAAACAGTGACGCAGACCAAAGTGCTGTACACAAATAAAAACAACAAATGAAGAGATAAAAATAAACATACTATAAAAACAAACATAAAAACAATAAAATCAGGTCAGCAAGAAGTTAGACTGCCCCAACAGAGTTAAAAGCCTGAGAATAAAAGTAAGTCTTTAAACGGATCTTAAAAATACTAAGAGATGGTATAATAAGCAAAGTAGTTGTGATGTAACAAATACAGGCTTTTATAATGCGAGAGAACTCTGGTGTTATTGTCACCTGCATAGTCTGAGATATAAAAACTGAAAGAGAAGTTATTGTGCCGTTGTCACACCCACTATGAAGGTAAGAACACCTGTGGAGCTAAAATATTCAACAGAAACCTCAGAAAAAAATATTTTTAATGAAATAGCCGCTTTAAAAATCAAAGTTGCATAAAATCTTACCAGGCGAACATTTGGATGACGTCATATCCACTAATACACGTGTGTGACATTCTCTTAATATTGCTTTTGTAAGTCGTCACTTTAGCAGATACTAATAAACACATTTATTAGTGGATGAAGGAACACTCCCAGTCCTTCCAGCTGAAAAAGACACTTACCCTGGTTGAAAACTGAAACACAGTGGCCCGTGGAGCTCCAAAGCTCGGGGAAAGAACATCCACTGTCCTCCCCCAGGACGGATGTGATCATCCTGAGCAGAACCCGAAAAACCTAGGACCCTGGAGCTCAAAAACACAGATGAAAGAGGTCAGAACCACCTTCATACTCCCACAGCTGGTCCTGAAAGTGTGAAAGAGGAACACTCCCAGTCCTTCCAGCTGAAAAAGACACTTACCCTGGGTGAAAACTGAAACACAGTGGCCCGTGGAGCTCCAAAGCTCGGGGAAAACATCCACTGTCCTCCCCCAGGACGGATGTGACCATCCTGAGCAGAACCCGCAAAACCTGGGTCCCTGGAGCTCTAAAACACAGATGGAAGAAGGTCAGAACCACCATCTTAATCACACAGCTGGTCCTGAAAGTGTCAAAGAAGAACAGTCCCAGTCCTTCCAGCTGAAAAAGACACTTACCCTGGGTGAAAACTGCAACACAGCGGCCAGTGGAGCTCCACAGGTCGGGTAGAGAACATCCACTGTCCTCCCCCAGGACGGATGTGACCATCCTCAGTAGAACCCGCAGAACCTAGGTCCTTGGAGCTCTAAAACATGGATGGAACAAGGTCAAAACCACCATCTTGCTCCAACAGCTGGACCTGAAAGTGTGAAAGAGGAACACTCCCAGTCCTTCCAGCTGAAAAAGACACTTACCCTGGGTGAAAACTGCAACACAGCGGCCAGTGGAGCTCCACAGGTCGGGTAGAGAACATCCACTGTCCTCCCCCAGGACGGATGTGACCATCCTCAGTAGAACCCGCAGAACCTAGGTCCTTGGAGCTCTAAAACATGGATGGAACAAGGTCAAAACCACCATCTTGCTCCAACAGCTGGACCTGAAAGTGTGAAAGAGGAACACTCCCAGTCCTTCCAGCTGAAAAAGACACTTACCCTGGGTGAAAACTGCAACACAGCGGCCAGTGGAGCTCCACAGGTCGGGTAGAGAACATCCACTGTCCTCCCCCAGGACGGATGTGACCATCCTGAGTAGAACCAGCAGAAACTGGGTCCTTGGAGCTCTAAAACACGGATGGAAGATGGTCAGAATCCCAATCTTTCTCCCACAGCTGGTCCTGAAAGTGAGAGGGAGGAAAACTCCCAGTCCTTCCAGCTAAAAAAGACACTTACCCTGGGTGAAAACCGCAACAAATCGACCCCTAGATTTCCACAGCTCGGTTGGAGAACATCCACTGTCCTCCCCCAGGTCGAACGTGACCATCCTGAGTAGAACCCGCAGAACCTAGGTCCCTGGAGCTCTAAAACATGGATGGAAGAAGGTCAAAACCACCATCTTCCTCCCACAGCTGGTCCTGAAAGTGTGAAAGAGGAACACTCCCAGTCCTTCCAGCTAAAAAAGACACTTACCCTGGGCGAAAACCGCAACACAGCGGCCAGTGGTGCTCTAAAGCTCGGAAGGAGAACATTCACTGTCCTCCCCCAGGACGGACGTGATTATCCTGAGCAGAACCCAAAAAACCTAGGATCCTGGAGCTAAAAAACACGGATGGAAGAAGGTCAGAACCACCATCTTCTTCCCACAGCAGGTCCTTAAAGTGTGAAAGAGGAACACTCCCAGTCCTTCCAGCTGAAAAAGCCACTCAGCAGGGGTGAAAACTGCAACACAGCGGCACGTGGAGCTCCACAGCTCGAAGTGAGAACATCGACTGTCCTCCCCCAGAACGGATGTGACCATCCTGAGCAGAACCCGCAGAAACTGGGTTCTTGGAGCTCTAAAACACGGATGGAAGAAGGTCAGAATCACCATCTTCCTCCTACAGCTGGTCCTGAAAGTGTGAAAGAGGAACACTCCCACTCCTTACAGCTAAAAAAGACACTTACCCTGGGCGAAAACCGCAACACAGCGGCCAGTGGTGCTCTAATGCTCGGAAGGAGAACATTCACTGTCCTCCCCCAGAACGGACGTGACCATCCTGAGCAGAACCCGCAGAACCTAGGTCCCTGGAGCTCTAAAACATGGATGGAAGAAGGTCAAAACCACCATCTTCCTCCCACAGCTGGTCCTGAAAGTGTGAAAGAGGAACACTCCCAGTCCTTCCAGCTAAAAAAGACACTTACCCTGGGCGAAAACCGCAACACAGCGGCCAGTGGTGCTCTAAAGCTCGGAAGGAGAACATTCACTGTCCTCCCCCAGAACGGACGTGACCATCCTGAGCAGAACCCGCAGAACCTAGGTCCCTGGAGCTCTAAAACATGGATGGAAGAAGGTCAAAACCACCATCTTCCTCCCACAGCTGGTCCTGAAAGTGTGAAAGAGGAACACTCCCAGTCCTTCCAGCTGAAAAAGACACTTACCCTGGGCGAAAACCGCAACACAGCGG
>SSNP01000112.1:1692670-1700144 GCA_006937955.1 Pachypanchax playfairii | reverse complement strand
CCTGGCTCTTGTACACATCTAGATGTGTAGATGGGACCGCTCTACAGGACACCCTTCCAGGCGTAAGATAGAACCCTCTACAGGAGATCCTTCCCGTCCACAGCTAGAACCCTCTACAGGAGATCCTTCCCGTCCACAGCTAGAACCCTCTACAGGAGATCCTTCCCGTCCACAGCTAGAACCCTCTACAGGAGATCCTTCCCGTCCACAGCTAGAACCCTCTACAGGAGAACCTTCCTGTTCACAGCTAGAACCCTCTACAGGAGAACCTTCCTGTCCACAGCTAGAACCCTCTACAGGAGAACCTTCCTGTTCACAGCTAGAACCCTCTACAGGAGAACCTTCCTGGGGGGAGAGAGAGATGGGATTTTAGGTAAACCAAGTGGGGTTTTTTTTTCATTTAATTTTTTAAAATTTTATTTCCTATATTAAATTTTCGTGGGGAAATTTGTCTCTGCATTTGACCCATCCTCACTGTGAGGTGAGGAGCAGAGGGCAGCCATCTTGAACAGCGCCTAGGGGGCAGTTGCGGGGTTCAGTATCTTCCCCAAGGATACTTTGACACGTAACTTCTTGTCGGGACATGGGCTCAAGCTCCGGTTTCCCGATCGGAGGGTGACCTCCGATCCTGACAGACGACTGCCGCCTCGAGGCAGCGGCGGGTTCAGTGTCTTGCCCAAGGATACTTCGACGTAGCTTGCAGGCACCGCGGATCGAACCCGCCATCTTTCGAATGAAGGGCGATCACCCTTCCGCTAGACTACGCCGCCTGTCCTTTATTTCCTGGTTGGAGAATAACTTGAGAATATAAGTTATATTTCAGGACAAATGAAGACTATATAACACCAACAGTAACATTTTATCATATATGTGTCTATCCAGATGTTGGAAGGTGTAGCAGGATACAGGACATTTGAATCATTCTGGGTCCTTCTGGATCAGTTGATCTTCATGTCCTCAGACTTTTAGTCAAACAGAAACTGTGGTTTGTTTAGATTGTGAGAATGGAACCTTAGCAGAAATAGAAATGCAGATGAAACAGGAAGTAAACACATCACACCCTTCAGACACTTCCTGTCTCTGCTAACTGCAGCAGCAGAAGAAGAAGTGAAATTGAGAGACAGACAGAAAGACAACGGTGGACCGTTCTGTTGGTCATCTGCTGCTGTTCTCATGGAATAAAAGATATTGATGCATGATCAAATTCATCTCAAACATTGACAGACGGTGTCTCTGCGGATTTTACAGAGACAGTAAACAAGTGCAATTACTTTCATTCATTTTAACATGATGAGTTTGTGTTTGTTTGACTGCATTTGTTCATTTTTCTCTGTTTGGGTCAGTCCTCCAGCACTTCCTCCAAAGAAGCATCCAACATCATCACACTCTGTCCAAGCCCACTGCATGGTTGCCATAGTAACGCCTGTTATACGGGACCCTGATGAAGATATGCAAGTTGAGCAGGTACATACATCAGAATTATTTCTGCTTCTCTTAACTACCTTCATTTTATTTAGTGCTTTTTGAATTTTAAGGTAGTTTTTTTGACCAGCTGTTCACACTGAACCCTGAGGAACTCCATGACTGACTCTGGAACATGAAGAAGATTCATTATTTACATGAACAAACTGAAATCTGTCAGATAAATATGATGATGAATTATTTTTGGTCCATGTGGTTTCATGTTCCTTATGGTTCTTATGTTACTCCTGCTCCTCAGAATGAAGTTTATTTGGACCAGTATGTTACACAACATGTGCAACATATTGATTGTGAGGTCAGGTGGTACAGAGCAGGTATATAACATTATTATTAATGATAGAACAGGTTATTTCCTTGTTAGGAAAGTTTGTTTAACACAGTGACGGCCTGTGGGGTAAAAACTGTTTACGTGTCTGGTGGTTTTGGTGTTCAGAGATCTGTAGCACCGTCCTGAGGGGAGAGAAGAGGTGAGATCCTGGTAAGAAGGTCCCTACTGATGCTGCCTGACCTTTACCTGACTCTGGAGGAGTCCATGTCCTGGATGGAGGGCAGATCAGCACCAGTGATTCTCTCTGCAGTCTGTTTCTGTCTAGTCTGGTTTCAGAACCAAACCAGACCCTGATGGACCAGCAGAGACTCGATGATGGTTCTGTAGAAGTTCACCAGCAGCTCCTGCAGCAGGTTGAACTTCTTGAGCTGCTGCAGGAAGTTCAACTTCTGCTGGACTTTCTTAATGACCAGGTCTATGTTGGCTGTCCAGTTCAGGTCCTGGGCGATGCTGGTCCTCAAAAACCTGAACCTGTCCACCGTAGTTACAGGTGTGTTGTGTATGATAATGGGGGACAGGGTGGAGGGTCCTCCTGAAGTCCACTGTTATCTCTACAGTTTTTAGAGTGTCAAGGTCTAGATGGTTCTGACCGCACCAGAGGACCAGCTGGTCCACTTCCTGTCTGTAAGCAGACTCGTCTCCGTCTCTGATGAGGACAAAGACCGTCATGTCGTCTGCAAACTTCAGGAGTTTAACAGATGAAGGAGCAGCTGTTGGTAGAGGGAGAATAGCAGGAGGACAGGACACATCCGTGAGGGGGGACAGGACACATCCCTATAAGGGGATAGGACACATCCCTATGGGGGATAGGACACATCCCTATGGGGGATAGGACACATCCCTATTGGGGATAGGACACATCCCTATGGGGGATAGGACACATCCCTGGGGGATAGGACACATCCCTATGGGGGATAGGACATCCCTATGGGGGGATAGGACACATCCCTATGGGGGGATAGGACACATCCCTATGGGGGATAGGACACATCCCTATGGGGGGATAGGACACATCCCTATGGAGGATAGGACACATCCCTGGGGGATAGGACACATCCCTGGGGGATAGGACACATCCCTGGGGGATAGGACACATCCCTATGGAGGATAGGACACATCCCTGGGGGATAGGACACATCCCTATGGGGGATAGGACACATCCCTATGGGGGATAGGACACATCCCTATGGGGGATAGGACACATCCCTATGGGGGATAGGACACATCCCTGGGGGATAGGACACATCCCTGGGGGATAGGACACATCCCTATGGAGGATAGGACACATCCCTGGGGGATAGGACACATCCCTGGGGGATAGGACACATCCCTATGGGGGGATAGGACACATCCCTATGGGGGATAGGACACATCCCTATGGGGGATAGGACACATCCCTGGGGGATAGGACACATCCCTATGGGGGATAGGACACATCCCTGGGGGATAGGACACATCCCTATGGAGGATAGGACACATCCCTGGGGGATAGGACACATCCCTGGGGGATAGGACACATCCCTATGGGGGGATAGGACACATCCCTATGGGGGATAGGACACATCCCTATGGGGGATAGGACACCTCCCTGGGGGTAGGACACATCCCTATGGGGGGATAGGACACATCCCTGGGGGATAGGACACATCCCTGGGGGATAGGACACATCCCTATGGGGGATAGGACATCCCTATGGGGGGATAGGACACATCCCTATGGGGGGATAGGACACATCCCTATGGGGGGATAGGACACATCCCTGGGGGATAGGACACATCCCTGGGGGATAGGACACATCCCTATGGGGGATAGGACACATCCCTGTGGGGGATAGGACACATCCCTGGGGGATAGGACACATCCCTATGGGGGATAGGACACATCCCTGGGGGATAGGACACATCCCTATGGGGGATAGGACACATCCCTGGGGGATAGGACACATCCCTGGGGGATAGGACACATCCCTATGGGGGGATAGGACACATCCCTATGGGGGATAGGACACATACCTAGGGGGATAGGACACATCCCTGGGGGATAGGACACATCCCTGGGGGATAGGACACATCCCTATGGGGGGATAGGACACATCCCTATGGGGGATAGGACACATCCCTATGGGGGATAGGACACATCCCTGGGGGATAGGACACATCCCTATGGAGGATAGGACACATCCCTGGGGGATAGGACACATCCCTGGGGGATAGGACACATCCCTATGGGGATAGGACACATCCCTATGGGGGATAGGACACATCCCTATGGGGGATAGGACACATCCCTATGGGGGGATAGGACACATCCCTATGGGGGATAGGACACATCCCTGGAGGATAGGACACATCCCTATGGGGGATAGGACACATCCCTGGGGGATAGGACACATCCCCGGGGGATAGGACACATCCCTATGGAGGATAGGACACATCCCTATGGGGGATAGGACACATCCCTGGGGATAGGACACATCCCTATGGGGGGATAGGACACATCCCTAGGGGGGATAGGACACATCCCTTGGGGGATAGGACACATCCCTATGGGGGATAGGACACATCCCTGGAGGATAGGACACATCCCTATGGGAGGATAGGACACATCCCTGGAGGATAGGACACATCCCTGGGGGATAGGACACATCCCTATGGGGGGATAGGACACATCCCTATGGGGGATAGGACACATCCCTATGGGGGATAGGACACATCCCTATGGGGGATAGGACACATCCCTGGGGGATAGGACACATCCCTATGGGGGGATAGGACACATCCCTATGGGGGATAGGACACATCCCTATGGGGGATAGGACACATCCCTATGGGGGATAGGACACATCCCTGGGGGATAGGACACATCCCTATGGAGGATAGGACACATCCCTATGGGGGATAGGACACATCCCTATGGGGAATAGGACACATCCCTATGGGGGGATAGGACACATCCCTATGGGGGATAGGACACATCCCTGGAGGATAGGACACATCCCTATGGGAGGATAGGACACATCCCTGGAGGATAGGACACATCCCTATGGGAGGATAGGACACATCCCTATGGGGGATAGGACACATCCCTGGAGGATAGGACACATCCCTATGGGGGGATAGGACACATCCCTATGGGGGATAGGACACATCCCTATGGGGGATAGGACACATCCCTATGGGGGATAGGACACATCCCTGGGGGCCACCAGTGCTGATGGTCCAGGTGTTGAATGTTATTTTCCAAGGAGAGACCTCCAGTGGAATCCGAACCAAGATGAGTTCTGCCTCATTTTAAACTTTATTCTAGACCTTACAGGGAGCCAATGAAGTGATGCTAAAACAGGAGAAATATGGTCTCTCCTTCTAACTCTCATCAGAACTCTGGCAGCAGTATTTTGGATCAGCTGGAGGTCTTTAACAGAACTATTAGAACATCCTGATAATAAAGAATTACAGTAATAAATACATGAACTAAAGTTTCTGCATCTCTTTGATTCAAAATGCTCCTAATTTTATCAACATTACGCAGGTGGAAGTAGGTCGTCATGGTAACATGTTTTATATGAGAACTAAAGGACATGTCCTGGTCAAAGATAACACCCAGGTTCTTTACCTTCTTGTTGGAGGATAAATTAATGCACCTGAAGTAAATGACTGATTATACAGTCAGTGTTCCTCATGTTCNGGGGGATAGGACACATCCCTATGGGGGATAGGACACATCCCTATGGGGGATAGGACACATCCCTATGGGGGATAGGACACATCCCTGGGGGATAGGACACATCCCTATGGGGGGATAGGACACATCCCTATGGGGGATAGGACATCCCTATGGGGGGATAGGACACATCCCTATGGGGGGATAGGACACATTCCTATGGGGGATAGGACACTTTCCTGGGGGATAGGACACATCCCTGGGGGATAGGACACATCCCTATGGGGGATAGGACACATCCCTATGGGGGATAGGACACATCCCTGGGGGATAGGACACATCCCTATGGGGGATAGGACACATCCCTGGGGGATAGGACACATCCCTATGGAGGATAGGACACATCCCTATGGGGGATAGGACACATCCCTATGGGGGATAGGACATCCCTATGGGGGGATAGGACACATCCCTATGGGGGGATAGGACACATCCCTGGGGGATAGGACACATCCCTGGGGGATAGGACACATCCCTATGGAGGATAGGACACATCCCTATGGGGGATAGGACACATCCCTGGGGGATAGGACACATCCCTGGGGGATAGGACACATCCCTATGGGGGGATAGGACACATCCCTATGGGGGATAGGACACATCCCTATGGGGGATAGGACACATCCCTGGGGGAGAGGACACATCCCTATGGGGGATAGGACATCCCTATGGGGGGATAGGACACATCCCTATGGGGGATAGGACACATCCCTATGGGGGATAGGACACATCCCTGGGGGATAGGACACATCCCTATGGGGGATAGGACACATCCCTGGGGGATAGGACACATCCCTATGGGGGATAGGACATCCCTATGGGGGGATAGGACACATCCCTATGGGGGATAGGACACATCCCTATGGAGGAAAGGACACATCCCTAGGGGGGATAGGACACATCCCTGGGGGATAGGACACATCCCTGGGGGATAGGACACATCCCTATGGGGGGATAGGACACATCCCTATGGGGGATAGGACACATCCCTGGGGGATAGGACACATCCCTATGGAGGATAGGACACATCCCTATGGGGGATAGGACACATCCCTGGGGGATAGGACACATCCCTGGGGGATAGGACACATCCCTATGGGGGATAGGACATCCCTATGGGGGGATAGGACACATCCCTATGGGGGGTAGGACACATCCCTGGGGGATAGGACACATCCCTATGGAGGATAGGACACATCCCTATGGGGGATAAGACACATCCCTGGGGGCCACCAGTGCTGATGGTCCAGGTGTTGAATGTTATTTTCCAAGGAGAGACCTCCAGTGGAATCCGAACCAAGATGAGTTCTGCCTCATTTTAAACTTTATTCTAGACCTTACAGGGAGCCAATGAAGTGATGCTAAAACAGGAGAAATATGATCTCTCCTTCTAACTCTCATCAGAACTCTGGCAGCAGTATTTTGGATCAGCTGGAGGTCTTTAACAGAACTATTAGAACATCCTGATAATAAAGAATTACAGTAATAAATACATGAACTAAAGTTTCTGCATCTCTTTGATTCAAAATGCTCCTAATTTTATCAACATTACGCAGGTGGAAGTAGGTCGTCATGGTAACATGTTTTATATGAGAACTAAAGGACATGTCCTGGTCAAAGATAACACCCAGGTTCTTTACCTTCTTGTTGGAGGATAAATTAATGCACCTGAAGTAAATGACTGATTATACAGTCAGTGTTCCTCATGTTCCTCGTGTTCCTCGTGGTCGGTGCTCTCCTCATTTTTTGTTTAGAACACACATCCTGCCTGTATTTGGGCTCATTCACATGACTGATCATAATGCCTAAAAGGTTGTGGGTTTGAATCCGAGCAAGACAACCTTTCCTTTGTAGCTAATCCCAGTTAAATAGGAGCAAAAATAAAAATGAAACATACGTCCTTGTGGCAGACTGCCTCCCAATGTTAAACTTAGACACTCTTAC
>SSNP01000112.1:1677670-1687670 GCA_006937955.1 Pachypanchax playfairii | reverse complement strand
CAATGAGCCTCAGGTAGCTCAGTGAACTATCTCAAGGTTCAGATTTGAGTTCACTCAAGAGGAAGTGATTGTTTCCCAACTTTCTCTGCAGATATTTACAGATTGCGGTCAGGTAGTGACACAGTCTACCTGAGCCCAGTTTGTTGACATGAGAACAAACCTGATCACAGTCAACTTGCTGAAAAGTATTTGTATCTTTACAGATCAGGAACTGTTCTGCAAGGCCTTCCTCTACACCTACAGGAGCTTCATCAGTCCAAATGACATCATAAATAAACTGCAGCACAGATATCCTCAAACACACTTGCATGGACACCTGATGAAGAATAGGAGCTTCTTAACTATAATTATGTGACTGTAACCCTGTAGTCTCCACGTTTCAGCAGCACACGCTGATCACAAAGAAACAGAACAGCTACAAGGTGAAAATATCTTAAAATGCAGATGATGTGATGCTTTTTCCTGCCACCTGTTAGCTGATGTTTGAGTCACTCCACGTTTGCTGTGTCCTTAACGTCAACACGTACAGAAATCTCAGTGAACGACGAGAGCCTGCAGATTTGACGGCTTCCAAAAATACTTTTCAGCTTCTGATCAGAGTGGTGGATGACCTGAGGTGAGACACACACCTGAACCAAACAGATTCACCCAGACTTTAGTATTGTTTTAAACACAATAAGGAGAATTAATTAATAAAATTCTCCAAAAGGTGAAGTCAGAACTCTGATGGGACCAAATGAGACAAACACAGAGAAACTGGACCTGAGTCCAAGAACAGTTTTAGATGGGCTACCAGAACTGTTTCTCTGCACAAAGATGTGGAATCTCAAACTCGGGGGGGGGGGATGACACCTTTGATTGATGAACCCAAAAGCTTCAGACCTGCTCCTGGATCTATAAAGTGGGCTAGAACCAGAACAGTCTGGTGGCAGAGTTTTTGATTGTGTTGTCTGAATCTATTTGATCAGTGTGGTGGAGCTGGACTCGGATTTGCTGCTGCTTCTATTGAACTTGGTGTTCAGTCTTTTAATTAGTGGAGAGCTGGGACCAGCCCACCTTCTGCACTCCAGTATCCTGTCCAAGATGGAGAAGAGGTGGAAGCTGATCTGCTCTCCTCAGTTACTCTGCCCACTCGCTGCCAAGGGCATTGCTGCCAGGTAACCACTTTCACCTGATTGGATGACTGCACCACATGCTACAATGTGACTCAGCAGTTTTTCACCGCTCTTCAAACAGACCCGGGACGTTGTTGGATTTCAGGAGTCAGGATTTAGCAGAACAGCTGACTCTGCTGGACTCAGAGCTCTTCTATAAGATTGAGGTGTATACCTGTCTGTCTCCTCTGTGTGTTTTAGTCTCTTTTTCTCATCTGTCTATTTTGTGCGTATCACCTGTGTCAGTCTCACCTGCATGTCTTTTCTGTGTCTCATCCATTTGTATCAAACCTGTGTAGCTTCCAGAGGTGTTGCTGTGGTCCAAAGAGCAGAATGAGGAGAAAAGCCCACACCTGACAGAGTTCACACAGCACTTCAACAACGTCTCTTTCTGGTAAAATGAATGTCTAATACATGTGCTGGTGAAGGTGCAAGGCAACAGTGCTGTCCACTGCACCACAGTGCAGCCCTGTTGAAAAAGTTTCCTGCTAGTTGTTTATAAGCTGCTGATCATTCACATGTGGGATTTCCAGGGTTCGTTCAGTCATCATCCTCCAGGACAAACCTCAGGACAGAGAGAAGCTGCTGCTGAAGTTCCTGAAAATCATGAAGGTAATGTTGATAGTGATGTTTAAGGAATCTCAGTAGAAAAAGCTCTTCTTGGTGCAGATTTATAATGTGTTCACAACTGTCAGTACTTGTGTCTACATTTTAATCAAAAACGTAAATTAGATATTGAAGTGAACTTTAAAACATCTAAGAAAGACATTTATATGATGGAAAACTATCAAACCTCTTTGCAGAGACCTTTCATGTTAAATCATTGCTCGTGTTAGCCCAATAAAAAGTAACCTTCCTTTATCAGGGTCTTCTTTCCATGTTGTCTTGGAAGGTTTACCTGATCACTGTTTGGCTGTTGAATCTTAATGTCCTCTGTCTTTCTACAGCATCTCAGGAAGTTAAATAACTTCAACTCTTACCTGTCAATTCTGTCAGCACTGGACAGTGCACCGCTACGACGCCTCGACTGGCAGAGAAACACCTCAGAGGTGAGCTGGAGATTGCAACGTTTACCTCAACTTTTATAATCTTGAAACATCTCATTAAGAAAAGTGTCTATGTGTTCTCAGGCTCTGGAGGAGTTCAGCTCTTTGATTGACAGCTCATCATCTTTTAGAGCCTACAGAGCAGCTTTGGCTGAGGTGGAACCTCCATGTATACCCTACCTGTAAGTTAACACACAACCTTAAACTCTACCTGTAAGTTAACACACAACCTTAAACTCTACCTGTAAGTTAACACCCAACCTTAAACTCTACCTGTAAGTTAACACCCAACCTTAAACTCTACCTGTAAGTTAACACCCAACCTTAAACCCTACCTGTAAGTTAACACACAACCTTAAACTCTACCTGTAAGTTAACACCCAACCTTAAACTCTACCTGTAAGTTAACACCCAACCTTAAACTCTACCTGTAAGTTAACACACAACCTTAAACTCTACCTGTAAGTTAACACCCAACCTTAAACCCTACCTGTAAGTTAACACACAACCTTAAACTCTACCTGTAAGTTAACACCCAACCTTAAACTCTACCTGTAAGTTAACACACAACCTTAAACTCTACCTGTAAGTTAACACACAACCTTAAACCCTACCTGTAAGTTAACACACAACCTTAAACTCTACCTGTAAGTTAACACCCAACCTTAAACTCTACCTGTAAGTTAACACACAACCTTAAACCCTACCTGTAAGTTAACACACAACCTTAAACTCTACCTGTAAGTTAACACACAACCTTAAACTCTACCTGTAAGTTAACACACAACCTTAAACCCTACCTGTAAGTTAACACACAACCTTAAACTCTACCTGTAAGTTAACACACAACCTTAAACTCTACCTGTAAGTTAACACCCAACCTTAAACCCTACCTGTAAGTTAACACACAACCTTAAACTCTACCTGTAAGTTAACACACAACCTTAAACTCTACCTGTAAGTTAACACCCAACCTTAAACTCTACCTGTAAGTTAACACCCAACCTTAAACTCTACCTGTAAGTTAACACACAACCTTAAACCCTACCTGTAAGTTAACACACAACCTTAAACTCTACCTGTAAGTTAACACACAACCTTAAACCCTACCTGTAAGTTAACACCCAACCTTAAACTCTACCTGTAAGTTAACACACAACCTTAAACTCTACCTGTAAGTTAACACCCAACCTTAAACTCTACCTGTAAGTTAACACACAACCTTAAACCCTACCTGTAAGTTAACACACAACCTTAAACCCTACCTGTAAGTTAACACCCAACCTTAAACCCTACCTGTAAGTTAACACACAACCTTAAACTCTACCTGTAAGTTAACACACAACCTTAAACTCTACCTGTAAGTTAACACCCAACCTTAAACCCTACCTGTAAGTTAACACACAACCTTAAACTCTACCTGTAAATAACACCCAACCTTAAACTCTACCTGTAAGTTAACACACAACCTTAAACTCTACCTGTAAGTTAACACCCAACCTTAAACCCTACCTGTAAGTTAACACACAACCTTAAACTCTACCTGTAAGTTAACACACAACCTTAAACTCTACCTGTAAGTTAACACACAACCTTAAACTCTACCTGTAAGTTAACACACAACCTTAAACTCTACCTGTAAGTTAACACACAACCTTAAACCCTACCTGTAAGTTAACACCCAACCTTAAACTCTACCTGTAAGTTAACACACAACCTTAAACTCTACCTGTAAGTTAACACCCAACCTTAAACCCTACCTGTAAGTTAACACACAACCTTAAACTCTACCTGTAAGTTAACACACAACCTTAAACCCTACCTGTAAGTTAACACACAACCTTAAACTCTACCTGTAAGTTAACACACAACCTTAAACCCTACCTGTAAGTTAACACCCAACCTTAAACTCTACCTGTAAGTTAACACCCAACCTTAAACTCTACCTGTAAGTTAACACACAACCTTAAACTCTACCTGTAAGTTAACACCCAACCTTAAACTCTACCTGTAAGTTAACACACAACCTTAAACTCTACCTGTAAGTTAACACNGACGAGGAGTGTGTGTGAATTCTGCGTCAGAAGAGAGGGCAGCCGGTGTTGCTGTGTTGTCAGGACGAATCCAGGTCTCGGTCAGGGCTAGGACCTGTATATCGGAGAGGTGCGGCAGAGAACTGATGAACTCTGTTTTGTTAACTGCGGACTGACAGTTCCAGAGGCCGAGGGTAACGGAGGATGTGGCAGCCCGACACGCCATGGGCTGGATGAGGCAGTGCGGATTACGTTGTCTATAGAGAGTGCGGCGAGGTCTGTTCCCAACTATGACTGGGATGTGTGATTTGCACATTGTGTCTGTGTAGTGGTTTGTACTTACTTTGCTCGGTGGACTCGCGCAGGTAGACTCGCAGGTCTTGACCCTCTGTGGTCTTAACCGATGTGGGACCAAACACGCTGACGCCTCGCTGACGCTCAGTCTAATGTGTCTGGCTATATACCTAACAATCACACAGTTGATTGGCTAAGCTAATTGCAACAGGCTGAAACCCGCGTGACCGCCCCAGTATTACGTAACCCGTGTCACGAGTTTCGCCAGGAAGTAAACAGCGACTGAACTCAGCTCACCTGAATTATCTGCTACCTTGCTCTAGTGAAATCCCTGCTTGTTCTGCCATGAACAGCAAGTTACTCGCTTTTAAACGGGATTTTTTTCCTCAAATCACCGTCTCCTGTCACGTGACCCGCGTCACGAGTCCTTTCCCTTATTTCCGCCCCAGTATTACGTAACCCGCGTCACGAGTTTCGCCAGGAAGTAAACAGCGACCGAACTCAGGTCACCTGAATTATCTGCTACCTTGCTCTAGTGAAATCCCTGCTTTTTTAGACAAATACACAAGAACCACTTAATTTTTTTTGTTTTCTTTTTAATCTTCACAACATATTTCTATCCATGCTGTGTTAAAACATTTTTAATGGGCATGAAAAAAAACATGTTAAGCTAATTTCTTATGCAAAATGAGTATAGCAGCTTTAACAGGACACACACACCATAAACAAGAATACTGTATAAACTTCTAATGATATCTCATTATGAAATAAGTTGTCAATTCGCACTATGGTGGCATTTTTCATCAGGGCAGCAAAACTCGTCAGAACATCATCACGGCTGTGACGCAGTGCAGTGATGTTATTAAGTGTAATATAGGGGGACCGCCAGAGATGTCCAGAGTAATGTATAATATGAAGCTGAACATGTTTTTCGGTGAGTCTCCACTTAGACAAGTTTCTTAACAGTAGCTTAAAGTTGTAAAAGTTATTTTGTACTGCTTGTGCTGGGAATGATGTGCATGTAAAGATTTAAAGAGGCCATTTCATACACATTTCAGGACTTTGTGGTTTTTCTTAAGTATTAACCAGTAATATGAAACATTTTAAATCTAAAAAATGTTAGGAAACACTGATTAACAGGCCTTTCAATCTGTTTGCGTTAAAATTCGGGTGGTTTCCCGCTCCTTCCGTCAGGCTGCTTCGTCAGCAGCTCGTTAATATTCATTGTTCAAATCTGATTGGCTAATAAACTAGCCTATCAGAGCAAAGAATACTGTTTCCTGCCCCGCTGTGCATGGCAATGTCAGACGTCGTGTCTTCCTGTTTACTACGTTATGCTAACAGCTTTTAGCCAGCAGCATGCTAGGCGTGGTTTTAACTGTGGGAGCTGCCGAAAATTAACAAACAAAGGAGTTGTGACGAAACAGATACAGGCAGTTTGGACTCGGGAGAACTCGTGTTTTATTACCACCTGTGTAGTTTGAGAGATAAAAACTGAAAGAGAAGTTGCTGACCTGTTTTCACCCACTATGAAGGTAAGAACACCTGTGGAGCTAAAATATTCAACAGAAACCTCAGAAAAACCTTTTTTAATGGAAGGGCCTCTTTAAGAAATTCATCAGGCTCTTTTTAGTGTGGCGTGAACTGAATAAAAACAAATGGAAAGTTTTTAAAAAGGACAACTTCTTAACCACAACTGTAAATGAGAACCAGATTTCTGACCTACAAGTGTATAATTTGGATTTTAACAGAAAACCTGCTTGGGGATCCATTAATTAGTCCAAGATTCTTCCCTCCAATTACTGCCATTCTGAGCAGTCTTCACAAAGCTCTCCATGTAATTGACATTGTGAACAAAGATTATAAAAATCTATTTATGTAAAAAAAAAACATTAATTTGCCAACTTATTACATTTCACAGTTCATTATTAATATTATATTGTATCCCTTTTGGAGAAAGTAATTGAATTTCTAATAGAACATTTAGTTTTTGAAATGACCTTTTTCAATTAAAGCTCCTCAATTTAAATTATATCTTTTCAATCACAGAATGTCATTTAATTAAACTGGATCAGAGATAAATAGGACATGCTGGTTCACAGATTGTTCTTTTCTTCATGTCTGTGAACTTGGGAAACTATTACGTATGAAAATACATTTGATTTCACCTTTTCATTGACATCAGCTATATAAATGTTGGTATGCTGCAGTAAATTGGCAGGTACACCATAACAAATCTGCACTTGAAGTGTCTCTGCATGTGATTTTTATGTTTTATTTTACTATTTTCTATCCATCAGTATTACATTTTTGTCTTTTGGACACTTTTCCACATAAACCAGGATGTTCGATGCAGTAATAAAGTCTCAATATGTAAATTTATGGAATATCGCTGCACAAATTTGGGGAAGGCACATTAGTGGAAGTGACAAAATGCAGGAAGATGCAAACAAAGTAATTTCCTATGACAGAAAATACATAAGCAGATAAAGAATATTTGGTTTCTGAGTGTTTGTCTCTTTCTGAATGAGAAATGGACTCAGCAGACGAGATGATGTGAACAGAACTAGGTTTGATGCTCACAGCTGAATATGTTTGAGCTGAAATCGTTTCCACAGGCTTCAAGTTCTGCTGTTCAAACACAGTCAGTCTCAGTGTCATTGTGGATGTAAATGAACAGATAAACAGTCAGATCAGAGAAGAAGAAGGAGAGAGAGAGAAAGAAAAGAGACTAAAATCCATCAGAAATCTCTCCTGAAGTTACTGATGTCTGATCCTGACATGCTTGAGGCTCATAAAAACATTCATACCTTGCTTATAAGCGTCAGATAACACAAATTTACACCATGTTTTATTAAAGTTATTATACTTCTAAATGTTTTACTGAGACCTGAATGTGTCTGAAAGTCTTTAAGAAGGTAGAAACTCTTTTTGTTAGAAATTCTGACAGATCAAAAAATCCAAAATAAATTCAGAGCTCATCTTGTCAGGTGTCATTCTGCTGTGTGCGTGTGAGTGTTCTCACCTGTGTTTCGGGGGCGTGGCAGCCATCATCGGCAGATGGATCCAGTTACCATCATCAGCCTCAGGGCTTAAGAGAGGAGCGGTTGCAGAGAGCAGGCGCCAGATTGTTCCACTCTGATTCTGCTCCTCCAGCTCCCAGGATCCACCTGCCGCACTCAGAGCCTGTCTGTCCGCCCTCCACCGACACTCACACGCCAGCCTCAGCAGATTGGCACCTGCTTGCTCCCCCTGGACTCCTGCAATTCATCACAACAGTAAGCCGTCTCCTCCAATCATTATTCATCATCTTCTTTGCAGTACAGTCACTAACCTCTCTTCCACCTGTCCAGACCGGACCGTTCCCGTCAGCAGCTGCTGACCCGCTCCAGCTGGACCTGCACAAGCAGAATCAGTTTTTGTCATTGTTGAACTTTGACTGTATTCCTTCATATGTGCTAGAGTTATATTAAAACTCTCCCTTTTTGAACTCTGACCTCTTGTCCCTGGTCTGGAGTCTGCTGCTTGATTTAGAGTCCACTAACAGAACTTAGAAGATAATGACACATCTAGTCTTTCTCTGTTCCTGTTCACAGGTAACCTGTTATTAAAAGAACTGTGAGGAGGACACAGGAAGCTGAAGAAACTCTTAGAGGACATTTTAAACATTTGTAATCTACCATGACTCTCTGAAAAAACTTAGATAATGTGATGAGCCACAGAACGTCTAGGCCCAAAAAGCACAAAGCACTTAGAGAAATGTTGAAAACATTTGCTTTCACACAGAACAGAAAGTTGGTTAATGGACTGGAACTCTGGTCTCAGGCTTTTTGCTGTAAGGAGATGAGATCATTTTAAACCAACACTAAGTAACTTTTCAACCTTCATGAAATAGTTTCATAACTTCTGTGATTATATGGCGACTTACAACAAGTTGAATGACACCTCTGTCATGGCTTGAGGGGGTCTGTATCGCTTTCACTGGCACTAAACAACTTTGAGGAGGATGGTGGGAACCCTGCCACACAAAAAACTACGAATGGATAGGCTGCTTTTCGGCATACGTCACTTCCCCTTTCCCCATTCGTCATAAACACGGAACTCGATGCGACCTGTTACGCGCAACTGCAGCTAACATGGCAGAAGCCCCGAAAAAACGAAAAGTTTTGTCTGATGAGGGACAAAAAAAAGAAAAAGGGAGAGTAACCGGATAAAAGGACAGTCAAGAATCAACATAGGCCCGGCTTTCACTCGCTGGCGTGAGCTCAAAGTCGAGGAGGGATTTCCGACTGATGCTGCCGTGGCTCTGTTCCTGCTGGACTAGTAAGTATCTTTCTATTCTCAAATCAAAATGCTAATGCCAGCTTTCGGAAATTTGCATGGAAGTAATAACTGGCCACCAGGTTGACAGTTCATTCACTCAGCCACTGGAAACCGAAATGTAATGTAGTTCAATCCAACTGCTGGCGGACGGGGTATCTGGATTTTACGACGCTACGCGCTGGTGCTCATGGGAAATGCAGGCTTCGTTCACGTAAAATAATACCGCTTTTGTCCAGTGGCGCCGCCAAAATAAACCTAAACTGAAAGCTCCTAAGTACTGCTTTAACTTGTTGTTCAAGAGACAAGATGACTGAACAAAAACAAACTTCAACTAACTTCTTCTTTGTCATTTTATAGATGGAAAAAAAACTATACGTATATGAAATTAGAGCACCAGAAGGATCTGCAGGGGACAATGGACATGTAAGTGATCCTTCTACAGTTGACTCTGTTAAAGAAAGAGCCCTGGATGCAGAGAAGTAAATATTTTGATTTTGCTAGACAGGTAGGAAGTTTCTTGGAACAGCTCAGACTGAAAACAGAATGATGTTAACGATAATATCACAATCAAGAGACAAGACAGAGAGCAAAATCCAAAACCCTCTAAAGCTGGTAGAGTGATGATCAACAGTGTTTCAGAAAATCCATTTTTCTCATCAGCCAGGTCATTTATTTTGTTTGTATTTTTTTCTTCTTCCTACTCCTGTTCTTTTGTCATGGAATGTGTTATTGTTATGTTTGTTGGATTGTTTGTTGTGGTATTTTTTATGACATTGCCATGAAACGAGACTAAAATAAAATGAATGAAGATGAATATAAGACGTAACAAACCGGAAGAGGGAACGTCTGATGTTGCCATGCACATGGGGGCAGGAAACAGTATACCGGCCTCTCACTGGCTAGTTTTTTAGCCAATCAGAGTCCAGTAAATTCAACTAATGAATATTAATGAGTTGGAGCCGAACCTGGACAAATTTTCAAGCTGTCAGATTGAAAGGTCTGTTAATCAGTGTTTCCTAACATTTTTTATATATAAAATGTTTCATATTACAGGTTAATACTTAAGAAATAACCACAAAGTCATGAAACTTTTGTCAAATGGCCTCTTTAATGCACTTTAC
Source organism: Pachypanchax playfairii (assembly GCA_006937955.1). Taxonomy (NCBI): domain Eukaryota; kingdom Metazoa; phylum Chordata; class Actinopteri; order Cyprinodontiformes; family Aplocheilidae; genus Pachypanchax; species Pachypanchax playfairii. The sequence goes on along the minus strand of SSNP01000112.1, from coordinate 1,677,699 downwards.
ATAAACATTAACTCCAACTCACATTAACA
>SSNP01000112.1:1662510-1677326 GCA_006937955.1 Pachypanchax playfairii | reverse complement strand
TTGATTAATTCACCAATAGAATAATAAACTGAATCAGCCAGTGCTTGTTAAAGCCACTGGCTCTGTGTTTTTGAGATCTGGAAAAATTACCAAAAAAATTATGTTTTAAAATAATGTTTAAAAAAGATAAATCACGTACACGTTGGCTTTGTTCTGCTCTTAATGACTTGGAAACGGACTAACGTACCCTCGCTTCGCCAACTCTTCCTGTCCTGCATTCTGACCCTCGCCAGTCCCTGGCTGGGAACTACGTTCAGACCTGATATAATCTTCACATCTTGTCACAACCATGAATTAAAACCCTTTAACTGCATAATTTGTCTGCACTGTTTCACCTGGAACCCTGACTCTCCTCCTCGTGAGGTCACTTTATAAAGTAGCAGTTGATTTTCCCAGCCATATCTGCAGCGCTAAAAACCATTAACGTTACTCCGATATGGAGGATTTTAAAAAAAGAAGAAACATGACATGCTTGGATACAAAAAAAACAGTTAGACGAGCCGGTGGGGAAATCAGGACGCCGATAGCACCAACTAGCGGGAAAAACTATTTTTGATCTTCTTTTTCTGCAGCTGTTTTAGCCCTTTCTGGTGCTCCACTGCTGATACAGCACCCCGTAGTGGCGCAACGCTGCAACTGCAGTTAAAATAACATCCATACAGCTGGGGCAGAGTGAAATCAGGCTGGGGCGGCACAAAATTAGCAATTCAACACAATCCATCCTCATGTGCACCAGATACTGTCGTTAGCCAACTAAGCAATGTCCAGAATCTGTGGACATAGAAAGAAGAGCTGCACCATCCAAAGTAGAATGGATGTCGTCTCTTCGCATCAGTCCAGGTTTTCCCCAAAACACCTACTAATTATTGATGAAGCCCACTTTGTTATCAAACACCACCTAGACAACGAGCGACGAAACGATGACCTACGACCAAACATGTCCTCGTTGGTCAGATTAGGGAGGGGAGCAGAGATGATTACGGAATCCGACATTGTTTTAAGCAAAGTTACACACTGCATTAACTTTATTAACCTCTAGTTGGTGTAATCTAGTTCTGGATCCACGAATAAGTTTCATCAAAATTCCAGACAGCGATCTGGATCTAATTGATTGGTCCTCGTCCCATTTCTGATCAATCCTGAAAATTACATCAAAATCCATCCAGACGTTTTTAAGGTTATCTTAACAAACAGAGAAACAAACCCTGATGAAAACAACCTCCTGGTGGAGGTAACTATGTCCATCACAGATCATCTGTACAGGGTGTCTTACTCTAAATGTGAGAAGGAAACAGGATTTGAAGTGAGAAAAACAAGATACAGAGAGAAATCCATCAAACACAACATGTGACACAGTGTACGTAGACCACTTCCAGCGCTGTCGTTGCCCTAAAATGCTGCATTTGTGTGTTTGTTTTTTGTGTCACTAGTTGCAGCTGCATTCGTTGCTCTCATTATTTCTCTTTCCTTTTCTAGTTTTAAAATAAATTCAACATATTGGGGAGGAATCACTCTCCAATAGAAACCTATTGTTTTAAATGTCTGAACAGATTTCTGGGGTGTAAGTATGATTGGATGCAATAACCAACCAGGAAGCACTTTGGTTCTGTCTGTACATCCAGAATCAGGATCAAACCTAAACCAGAACACATTACAATTTTACTCCTAACCTCTTTTTGGGTGAAATCATAGTTAAAACTAGACATATAGGAAATTATCTGACTGTAAAAATTCTTTAATTATAACAGAGTTAGTAGAATAGTTTTGTAGCCAGTTCTCTGTCTGTAAAAAGATCTAATAATAGGCTCCTCAGTGAATTCTGTCAACTTGAGACCCAGATTTATCTGTGAGCAGCACCGCTCTGTGACAGAATCTGACCAAAAGGGACTAATAACTAGGGGAAGGAAGCGAACATCAGGGTTGTTTGTTTCCACTGTGTATTGGATCCCTCTGCATGTAATGTGACAAGACTTCCTATATTCTTAACCTCTGCTTCTCTGGCTGCTGGGAAGAGGAGGGCGGGTTTGGGACGTGGGGTGGAAAGGAGGTCTTCATCCTCGTCACTGTGCAACTGTGTGCCTGTGAGATAGTACACAGCCATCTGCCGTGTGCCACCCCCCATCAGATCATCAAACCAACTAGTTTACTCCCAGATCCGCAGGCTGCTAGAACCACTGAAAAACAACAAGCTAATTAGTAGACTTATCATGTTAATTACATGTGCACAAAACTGTTGGTGGAGATTTCTATTTCCAGATATCTGTGTATTTTTTCATTCCAATTAAAGACAAATGTAGAATGTGTCATTCTCCTTTACGATTTACAGAGACACCTGACAGCTGGAATGACTGAAGGCCACCTGACGTCTGAGGGTGGCAAGAAAGAGAAGAGAGTAAGAACCCCGTGAACTGCTGTAGAGGGTTCTAGCTGTGGATGAGAAGGATCTCCTGTAGAGGGTTCTAGCTGTGGACGGGAAGGATCTCCTGTAGAGGGTTCTAGCTGTGGACGGGAAGGATCTCCTGTAGAGGGTTCTAGCTCTGGATGGGAAGGATCTCCTGTAGAGGGTTCTAGCTGTGGACAGGAAGGATCTCCTGTAGAGGGTTCTAGCTGTGGACGGGAAGGATCTCCTGTAGAGGGTTCTAGCTGTGGACGGGAAGGATCTCCTGTAGAGGGTTCTAGCTGTGGACAGGAAGGATCTCCTGTAGAGGGTTCTAGCTGTGGACGGGAAGGATCTCCTGTAGAGGGTTCTAGCTGTGGACAGGAAGGATCTCCTGTAGAGGGTTCTAGCTGTGGACGGGAATGATCTCCTGTAGAGGGTTCTAGCTGTGGACGGGAAGGATCTCCTGTAGAGGGTTCTAGCTGTGGACGGGAAGGATCTCCTGTAGAGGGTTCTACCTGTGGACGGGAAGGATGTCCTGTAGAGGGTTCTAGCTGTGGACGGGAAGGATCTCCTGTAGAGGGTTCTAGCTGTGGACGGGAAGGATCTCCTGTAGAGGGTTCTAGCTGTGGACAGGAAGGATGTCCTGTAGAGGGTTCTAGCTGTGGACAGTAAGGATCTCCTGTAGAGGGTTCTAGCTGTGGACAGTAAGGATCTCCTGTAGAGGGTTCTAGCAGTGGGGGGGGAGGGTCTCCTGTAGAGGGTTCTAGCTGTGGACGGGAAGGATCTCCTGTAGAGGGTTCTAGCTGTGGACGGGAAGGATCTCCTGTAGAGGGTTCTGGCTGTGGACAGGAAGGATCTCCTGTAGGGGGTTCTAGCTGTGGATGGGAAGGATCTCCTGTAGAGGGTGCTAGCTGTGGAGGGGAAGGATCTCCTGTAGAGGGTTCTCGCTGTGGACGGGAAGGATCTCCTGTAGAGGGTTCTAGCTGTGGACGGGAAGGATGTCCTGTAGAGGGTTCTAGCTGTGGTCGTGAGGATCTCCTGTAGAGGGTTCTAGCTGTGGACGGGAAGGATCTCCTGTAGAGGGTTCTAGCTGTGGACGGGAAGGATCTCCTGTAGAGGGTTCTAGCTGTGGACAGGAAGGATCTCCTGTAGAGGGGTCTAGCTGTGGACGGGAAGGATCTCCTGTAGAGGGTTCTAGCTGTGGACGGGAAGGATCTCCTGTAGAGGGTTCTGGCTGTGGACGGGAAGGATCTCCTGTAGAGGGTTCTAGCTGTGGACAGGAAGGATCTCCTGTAGAGGGTTCTAGCTGTGGACGGGAAGGATCTCCTGTAGAGGGTTCTAGCTGTGGACGGGAAGGATCTCCTGTAGAGGGTTCTAGCTGTGGACGGGAAGGATCTCCTGTAGAGGGTTCTAGCTGTGGACAGGAAGGATCTCCTGTAGAGGGTTCTAGCTGTGGACAGGAAGGATCTCCTGTAGAGGGTTCTAGCTGTAGACAGGATGTTATTGTGTTGGGAAGAGGAGGTTCTCCATCATGTTTTTCCCAGAACATTTCTTAATTTTCTTGATTCTTTTTCATGTTTTCCTAAACTCAAAATGGGAGTTTTTGTTCTTGTTTGTTTTGTATTTCTGAATAACAATAATAATATTTTAAGTTTTCTGTTTGACATTTTAGAAAATCTCATTATTATCTAAACCAGTCCAACTCTAATTCTAAAAATGTTTGAAACAAACAACACAGGAACAAAGTCTTCCACAGTAAACAGATTAATAAATAAGATAAAACATTCTGACATGGTAAAAGGTCTGTGTTCATGAAGATAACAGCTGTTAGAATATTATACACATTCAGTTCAGCTGCAGGTCAGTCGGGGTAATTCAAAGTAGATCTTATTTTTGGTGAAAAGTCATTTTCCGTCGAACCAGATTCCAGTGTAGATCATTTAAACGCTGTACTGCTACACTGCTACTCACACTTTTCTATCTAATTATTGGCAGAAGAGAGCAGAAATTATTTGGATGCCTTCAGGGATTTTAAATATTAATGAACATGTGACATGGGAATAATAAGAACATTTCTTTTTTCATTTTCCCTCTTTTAATGTGCCTGTTTGTTTAATTAAAATATTAAATGAGCTTTGAGAAACGCCTCTGGCAAAGTTACTTTCAGAAGGTGGAACTTGGTAAAAGACTGTATTGATTTTATTCTGTCTTCTGGTAATCAATTCAGTTACATAAGAGTTATCATTATTATTTATTATATTATTTTAATTTATCATTTCATTCTCTCATTTTATCTGAATATTTACTTGTTACTTACTAACAAAACAAACTTTCAAAATTTCACAATAAAATATTCTTTACTATTGATAAAATATGCAACGAGTCATGAAGCTGCTAGAGGATGTGCAGACATGTTCTGCATGACCAAAAGGTTGCACCAGTGTTTCCTGCTTCAGTTTAATTGAATTCATTTTTATTTATATGGTTATCATTAAATACAGAAGTAATTCAAAGCACAACAGGCATTTTACCACCGTGTGTATGAAGTACCAGAGTGTGGATTGTCTGTACAACCAGCTCCCCCCCCCCCCAGGGATCTTTATACTATTAATTTGTTCAGAGTTATTGGCTGAGCCTCCCAGAGCACTTCCTAACCATGTGAGCCTCCTACAAAGGATTTATCCTCTTTCATCTCTCTTCAGGGCCTCCCAGAGGGCTCCATTCACTCTTTAGAAATAAAATAATCAAGTCAGGGCTACTAAGTTTTGTGGCATTTGGGGTTTTGACTCCTTCAAAATAAAAGACTGTAAAACATCCCTAAAATGAAGATATTTATTAGCTGTAATTTTGTAAAATAGAACACAGTTGCACTCAGCAGAGGGAGTTTTATCAACAGAGTCACATTTAAGCAGAAAAAATGAGAAGCTGTTCAAAATATTATAAAACAAGTGAAAATATAACATTTAAAGGAACTTAAGGCAGCTTTACAAAATCTGACTCAGTGCTGCCGCGACAGGCGCTGTGGCTAACTGCAGCCACCAGCCAAGCCGGCACGGGAGCGCGCACAGACACTTTACAGACTGTTCGTCTTCACAGCACTGCACCGGGGAGGCTAACATACTTCAAGTCAGGTCTCTCCACTCTGTTATTTGATTTGATCTCATCATTTTCACACTGTATCAGGCTCTAAACACGACCTATAATGTTTTCTCACCTGGTCACAAGGAAATGAGCCATGTCAGCATCCGTTTTCACTCCCAAATGCAGCTGAAGTTCCCTCCATGAACCGAACGCATGTCCAATATTTATGCGGGTGCCTGCCCGGCTTCGGTCATATTTTTTTTTAGACTCACGAGATGCCGCTGATAAAGTCTTTTTTTTCTTCGTGGTGCCACTTTTTTGGGGGGTGAGAGTGGATGCAGGTCGTTTGCTGGCGGCCATGTTCTTCCTGTTCAAGAGCTGTCGGCAACGCGCATGCAGCGTCAATTTACGTCACATCCCTACAACTGCGCGGGAAATTCGGACGTCGAACTGCAGCGCATTATGTAGCACACAGCGTGTCCAAGGCAACAGACATATATGCGGATGGCCTCGTTATTTTGGGTTTTTAATGCTTCATGACCCATTGTATGGAATTAAATTTCAGTCAAAAAGCCTAAGCGTGGTTTTCTGCATCGCGCACGCGTATTTAACCGTGCGCGCGCGTCTCCGGACGTGTGCGCGGGCGTGCTATCCACAGCACGCGCTTATGATTCATTACACGAGTATTCATGAACCACGCGTGTGGATCTCCAAACAGGCGCCTGTACATGAAGCTCTCATACGAGCGTGAAGGCAAACCAGGAGAGGCTGCGCGCGCGAAAGGAAAGTAATTCATGTTAGAGTGGTTTTAGCCTGTTTGGAGGCACTCTGGCTGGGGAGAGGGACGTGCACAGGGTCCTGTCATCCACCCTGGAGTGACAGTTCTCCCTCTCCTCTCAACAGTTGCAAGGGGAACTTGAACTCCAGATTTTATAATAATGTTTTGTTGTTGCTTTGTATTGTACAGAAATTTCGATTTAAAAAAATAACGACAGCAGCTGGTTCTATGTCTGGTTCTTCTTCCACCACTGACAGGAAGCTGCTGCTGGTTCTTTCGGTGAGCAGTGACTGATATAAAATAACCAATCACATGAGGATCACACCGGGCCTTAGTCTCCTCCTCCAAACAGTCATAATTACTTTCGTTTCGCACGCGCAGCCTCTCCTGATTTGCCTTCACGCTCGTATGAGAGCTTCATGTACAGGCGCCTGTTTGGAGATCCACACGCGCGGTTCATGAATACTCGTGTAATGAATCATACGCTGGCGTGTGGGGTGAATTCACGCGCATGCTGTGGATTGCACGACCGCGCACACGTGTGGAGACGCGCGCGCACGGTTAAATACGCGTGCGCGCTGCAGAAAATCACGCTTAGGCTTTTTGACTGAAATTTAATTCCATACCATTAGCATTGAATAAACTGGAAATGCATGTGTAGTTTTTCACAAATCTTGCCTTAAGTCCCTTTAAATTGATACAATATTCAATTTGTGAGATATGAAAACAGTTTCTCCCATCATGCTGTTTTCCCCACACTTGCTCTGCAATCACCATCATTTGACTCACCTGTGTGTTTCCTCTCTCATCTGCTGCGTCTTCTGACTCCGCCCCTTTCTTAGCGTCTGACTGGCAGCAGTCAGATTCCAGATATTTTGTTTACCTACTGACACCTTACTTTGTTATTATTCTGCAAGATTTCCACGAGAAAAGAGAATACAGAACAATTATCATATGAACTGATCAGTGAAACACATCAAAACAAGTGGAAGTCTGAAAAAACCCAGAAATCCGAAGGAGCAACAAACAAACAGCACAAGCAAGAAAACAGGAAGTGACATAAAACGCCTTACCGGATTCCAGTATTCTAATTTCTTCATGCATTATCTTTGAGTCCACTTCATTTCAACACATTCTTCAAATGACAGACATGCTTTACTTTTGTCTTCCCAGAGTTTTCCTGTGACAGATTAGAGAGAAACGTCTCCAAACTAAAATCCCAGTTTTAATTGCTTTGCAGGTGAAGCAACAAAGAAGTAATTAAGATCACACACAATGGCGTCCTCAGCTGGCGTGCCCTCGTTGTTCCAGAAGAAAACCTTTCATTCAAAGTGCTTTGTAGATTAATTTTCTGATATGTTAAACTGAATTCTGCATACTTAATGAAATTATGTTTTTAATGTTTAAAAAGCAAAGCAAGTAGAAGGTCCAGTGGGGTTTTTGTATTAGACCAGAAATTAGTCAGTCGTTTCTGTTGGAGTTGTGACGTGACGTCACTCTGGTTGTTTTTATGTGCCGCTATTTAACCGCTTTTAATTCTTTTCTCACGTGTTTAATGTTCCAGCCCAAGAATGAGAGTTACCAAATCATTGTATTTATAAAATAAAGTAAAGATTGTCCCACATCCACCCGTGTACAGTGCTGGGAAAAAATAATTACCCTCTTACATATATCTTCTGTTTGAGCGTTTTTTGTTTCATAACATTTGTGTCTGATCGTCAGGGAAAGACATCACAACAGCCAACAAGCCTTTCACATCAGAATTCTGTCTCACCCTTCTTCTAAAAATTGGTCACAGTCATGAACTGATGGTTGGATGTTCTTCTAGTCTGGACCGTTATTACAAGTCATCCGGGTCCGGAAGCAGCAAAGTACCCCGTCATACTACCATGTGTAGGGGTTGAAATACAGTCAGATGTAATAGGACACGCTTTTCAAAAAGGTGAGCCGGGTCTTTGTTTTACTTTTGGTTCAGCAGCAGATTTCACCATGAAACTTTTCCATCCATGTCATTTTTACACAGTCACCTTCTTATAGCTAAAGACGATCGCTGACCTTCACTGAGATGAGGCCTGTAGCTCTTCAAATGTTGCTCTGTGACCTTTGACCTCCTGGATGACTGTTGGATAAATGTTGGTTGGCCAGCCACTCTCAGGATGGTTCATTAGTTGTTTAATGTTCTCTGCAGTTGTAGATTATGGGCCGGATTTATCAAAATTCCAAGTAAAGAGTGCAAAATTGCGTGCGCCGCAAAAGTTTTGCGACAAGGGCGTGTTCCAAATTTGCAGGTGATCTACTAAGACTGATTGCGCAATTGTTAATCAGCGCAATATTTAAATGAGGAGTTTGACGGCACTATTCTCTTGCAGGCGCAAGAAAGGCGCAAACAGAAAATGAAATTAGAGCCATTGGAACTTCAAATATGAGCAGAAGAGGCAAAAAACATTGTTGAGCTGCAGCAAAGACATCTTCAGGTTCCACTCTGTGATGTTGTGTTACATACAGCAAAAAACAATGCAGGACAACCTTGGCTGGTGCGTACAGTTCCCCTCCAAAGACCAACACCTGCTTTTCAGGATGTGTTACGCTCAAAAATGTTTCTAATGTGGGCCAGATTATATCGATGTTCTCCCTCAGTAGTCGAGTTGAGTACAGGTGTTAGGAGGGAGGGGTAAAGGGGGTCTGCACCACCTTAGGAATAGATCAGGAGCTGATATTAGATCCATAAATGTGTGGAATTATATTTGCGGCACGAATAACGTAACACACACACCCAAGAGTCATCCATCTCCATATTCACTTTCTCTCAACCTCATAAATATAACACTGTTCCTCAGAATGAAACAATCATGAGCCTGGAATATTTGACACAACGTTTGTATCATAAGCATAAAATTAATGTATCTGCCCGCGTAACACCACACTCACAACCTGTGACATACACTGGACAGTCTACCCTGGGAGATGCAGCTCTAACTGCTGGAATGATCCAGATGTCTGTCTGTGTCTTCACGCAACAATCACTGCATCCATTTTTGTGCCGAGTTAAGACGCTTTTCAAAGGCGTTAAAAATACGCGCAAATTAGAAGCTGCAACCATTTTCGGGTTTGATAAATCACACTGCGCCTGGAACGCCCACGTATTTACATGTTCTCCTCCCAATATTTTGCACCTTCTGACAGAAACGCCCACGTTACATATTCATCAAGGGGAAAAGCGCTAAAATGACTTTGCTGCAGGTTTAACAGGCGCAGCTTTACCTGCGCGCCGTTAGTAAATCACCTGCTGCTTGTTTTTGCGGCCGCTGAGCGGTTTGCGCCTGTTTTAACAACCACAAACCTTTCAGGTCATATGTCTAGATGATGGGTCTCTGTCAAGGTTTGTTAGGGTCTCGAAACCTTTTAAATGACTTTTGAACTTTACATTGTTTTTCATTGGTTCTTTCATTTCTTTATTGATGGAGATCTTTCAGTTTGTTGAACCCAAATATAATCTGTGTATGGTTCATTCTTTGGTTTTTTTCGTTTCTAAATAAAATCAGAAAAACCAATAAACCACATAATTTTTAGGTTTTTCAGTTTTTGACAGCCAAAAGTAAAAACGTAATATTTAACAAATCCAAAAACCACAGCGATGGATTTTTACATTAGCTTTTTTAAACTAAAATGCAAAATCCGGTATTTGTTTTAATTTGTTCCAACACCAAAAATCCTTGGAAGTCTTATTCTGGGCTAAAGCACGAAAACTTTACAAGAAAGTTACAGTCCTTCATGTGTGATGCGTGGACTGAATAACACAAACATGTCCATATTTTCACTGTTTTCAAAGTCAATACGTGCGGTGCTATTGTTTTGTGTACTCTAATTACTTTTTCATGAAATGTGTAACTTAACGCATTTGTTACCTTTTAAAATAGGAAACCGGTAATTTAAAGAATTTCTCTCATTAAGGAAAAGAAAATCCCACGGCAGCCTGATCATTGTGACAGTTGAGTGTCTTATTCTTCACAACTGAACAACAGACAACAGAAACTCAGAACAAACATTAAAGAGGTCCTTCCATTAAAAACGTTTTTTCTGAAGTTAGTGTGGGTGTGAAAACAGGTCAACAACTTCTCTTTCAGTTTTTCTCTCAAACTACGCAGGTGGTGATAAAACCCGAGTTCTCCCGAGTTCAAACAGTCTGTATCTGTTTCATCACAACTCCTTTGTTTGTTAGTATTCATCAGCTCCCGCAGTTGAAACCACCCCTAGCATGCTGCTGGCTAAAAGCTGTAGCATAAGACGTTACAAAAAGAAGAGATTATGTTGCCATGTGCAGCGGGGCAGGAAACAGTTTGCTGTGCTCTCATAGGCTAGTTTGTTAGCCAATCTGAGTCCAGCAAATCCGAAAAATGAATATAAACAAGCTGTATCACGGAACGAGCCGGAACCACCCAAATTTTAACGCAGACAGATTGAAAGGTCTGTTAATCAGTGTTTCCTAACGTTTTTTTAGATAGAAAATGTTTGAATATTACAGGTTAATACTTAAGAAATAACCACAAATACACCACTCTACAGGCACATTACAGGCACAATAAGACTAAGCAAGGCGAGACTTTGGGCTGATGCTGTTTCAACCCTGTTTGTTCATCACCCTGAACCAAGGAGGAGGAAGGATCCCGCAGTGAGAAGTACAGCAAAACTTCCACTGCATGTTGATCCACTGATCAGTGACCACACATACTGTACGTAAACGGTGATACGAACCTTTTGAAATATTAGACGTTCGTATTTATTCTATTTAAGAATTATTCTTTATTCTAACAGGGCCATTATAATTTCAGAGAATGAGGAAAGAAGCAACAGCAGTGAAGCAAATGAGATAAGGGAAAGAGAGGGGGGACATGAGATGGTATAAGAGAGGGACATCCCAGGAACCCATGAGGAGCCAGCGTCTGAGCCAGGAGGAGTATGGAACAGTCTATGCAACCAGGGAACTGAGCTGAAAAACCTAAGGGAGGAAATAGAAAGTCAAGAAGAACACATTAGAAGATGGGAAGGAGCACTTAAAAGACAGACGAAAATTAATTCAGTCCAGCGAAAGAAAGTTTTCAACATGGAAAAAAAATCCTGTTTGTGTCATGCTTCAGCAGTGTTATGTGGAAAAATGATGAACAGAAAAATATTAAATAATTACTTGTCTTCACAATCACATTTTTCGTTATCATTAGTCTCTTCATTTATGCTTCCATTTCTGATGCATTAAAGTTAGTATTGATACAGCAGCCAGCTACTTATTGTACAAAATAACCCAAATAAAACTAATAATGTAAAAAGTTTATAGCCTATTTCAAACTGCAGTGAATATTTTTAAAAAGTAGAATTAAAAAAACGGAAATAAACCCGTCTACAGCTCGTCAAGCTTGTCTAAACCCCTCCTGCTCACAATCAACAAGCTGCACAATTAGCTCATTAAAAGTTATCTAGCTAAAACTGGCAACATAAAATATCAACGTTGGCTTATTTTGGTACAAAGCAGTTAGCTAACGCTTTACAATGCAAAATAATGATGACATTTCATCAACTTACCAGAGAAAATCCTTCCGAAACACCGAAAATAAACCGCGGTTAATGCAGCAGCGGGGACTGTTTGGAACTATTCGAAGCTGCATTCTTTCCAAAGAAGTCTATGGAAGTGTCGTAACTCTCTCTTTCTACAGCTCTGTCTTTGATGATTTGTCTTTAGCAGATCACAGTAAATCAAGCTCTCGCAAATCCATTCGGGAGTAAAACACACACATCGTTACCACTAAGAAAAGCAAAACACATCTTTACCATCAAGAAATGATTAAAGTTTTTACCTTTGCTTGTTTTTTAATGAAGAAATCGTCTCTAGTCCTAAAACAGATTCCATAGCTGCTTCTACACGTGCGTCTACCGGCGCAGCCATGTTTGTTTTGCTTTGACTGCCTGGGCACTTGCTGCCAATCATACCCGAACACCCGCCCCAAAGCACAATGCTAACACACGATCGGTCCGAAATTTTTTACCGTGATAGACGGTTTTATCTGAAGCAGTACAAGATAGATTTTTGTTGGTTTGGAAAATCCAAATCTTGCGAGTATCCATCTTGCAGCGCAAGATTAGCAAAATCCGGCATTTGTTCTAATTTGTTACAACGCCAGAAATCCCAGATGTTTTAGTCTGGGCTAAAGCGCAAAAAACAAGAAAGTTACACTCGAGCCCTTCATGTGTGATGCGTCGACTCCCCCTGAGTAACACAAACATGTTCATGTTTTCGCTGTTTTCAAAGTGAATGCACGTGGTGCCAGTGTTGGGAGAACCCGAATTACTATTTCGTGAAATGTGTAACTTAACGCATTTGCTACATTTTAAAAAAGGAAACCGGTAATTTAAAGAATTTCTCTCAATAAGGAAAAGAAAATCCCAACGACAGCCTACACTTTTGTCAGACCCTGCAGACGAATCAGCGGAGAACTTTACTGCTAAAAATAGATTGGGCCGTCATCGGTGTGTCTTAAAGGGACACAAGGCAAGATTTGTGAAAAACTACACATGCATTTCCAGTTTATTCAATGCTAATGGGTCATGAAGCATTAAAAACCCAAAATAACGAGGCCATCCGCATATATGTCTGTTGCCTTGGACACGCTGTGTGCCACATAATGCGCTGCAGTTCGACGTCCGAATTTCCCGCGCAGTTGTAGGGATGTGACGTAAATTGACGCTGCATGCGCGTTGCCGACAGCTCTTGAACAGGAAGAACATGGCCGCCGTGGACTTGGATTCAAACACTGAAGGTATACTTATGGATGTTTCTGCAGCCAGCAAACGACCTGCATCCACTCTCACCCCCCAAAAAAGTGGCACCACGAAGAAAAAAAAGACTTTATCAGCGGCATCTCGTGAGTCTAAAAAAAACATGACCGAAGCCGGGCAGGCACCCGCATAAATATTGGACATGCGTTCGGTTCATGGAGGGAACTTCAGCTGCATTTGGGAGTGAAAACGGATGCTGACATGGCTCATTTCCTTGTGACCAGGTGAGAAAACATTATAGGTCGTGTTTAGAGCCTGATACAGTATGAAAATGATGAGATCAAATCAAATAACAGAGTGGAGAGACCTGACNAATAGAAAGTCAAGAAGAACACATTAGAAGATGGGAAGGAGCACTTAAAAGACAGACGAAAATTAATTCAGTCCAGCGAAAGAAAGTTTTCAACATGGAAAAAAGATCCTGTTTGTGTCATGCTTCAGCAGTGTTATGTGGAAAAATGATGAACAGAAAAATATTAAATAATTACTTGTCTTCACAATCACATTTTTCGTTATCATTAGTCTCTCCATTTATGCTTCCATTTCTGATGCATTAAAGTTAGTGTTGATACAGCAGCCAGCTACTTATTGTACAAAATAACCCAAATAAAACTAATAATGTAAAAAGTTTATAGCCTATTTCAAACTGCAGTGAATATTTTTAAAAAGTAGAATTAAAAAAACTGAAATAAACCCGTCTACAGCTCGTCAAGCTTGTCTAAACCCCTCCTGCTCACAATCAACAAGCTGCACAATTAGCTCATTAAAAGTTATCTAGCTAAAACTGGCAACATAAAATATCAATGTTGGCTTATTTTGGTACAAAGCAGTTAGCTAACGCTTTACAATGCAAAATAATGATGACATTTCATCAACTTACCAGAGAAAATCCTTCCGAAACACCGAAAATAAACCGCGGTTAATGCAGCAGCGGGGACTGTTTGGAACTATTCGAAGCTGCATCGTAACTCTCTCTTTCTACAGCTCTGTCTTTGATGATTTGTCTTTAGCCAATCACAGTAAATCAAGCTCTCGCAAATCCATTCGGGAGTAAAACACACACATCGTTACCACTAAGAAAAGCAAAACACATCTTTACCATCAAGAAATGATTAAAGTTTTTACCTTTGCTTGTTTTTTAATGAAGAAATCGTCTCTAGTCCTAAAACAGATTCCATAGCTGATTCTACACGTGCGTCTACCGGCGCAGCCATGTTTGTTTTGCTTTGACTGCCTGGGCACTTGCTGCCAATCATACCCGAACACCCGCCCCAAAGCACAATGCTAACTGTGATAGGCGGTTTTATCTGAAGCAGTACAAGATGAATTTTTGTGGGTTTGGAAAACTCTAAATCTCGCGAGAATCCGTCTTGCAGCCCAAGATTAGCAAAATCCAGCATTTGTTCTAATTTGTTACAACGCCAGAAATCCCAGATGTTTTAGTCTGGGCTAAAGCGCGAAAAACAAGAAAGTTACACTCGAGCCCTTCATGTGTGATGCGTCGACTTTCGCTGTTTTTAAAGGGAATGCACGTGGTGCCAGTGTTGGGAGTACCCTAATTACTATTTCGTGAAATGTGTAACTTAACGCGTTTGCTACGTTTTAAAAAAGGAAACCGGTAATTTAATGAATTTCTCTCAATAAGGAAAAGAAAATCCCAACGACAGCCTATACTTTTGTCAGACCCTGCAGACGAATCAGCGGAGAACTTTACTGCTAAAAATAGATTGGGCCGTCATCGGTGTGTCTTAA
>SSNP01000112.1:1639836-1662500 GCA_006937955.1 Pachypanchax playfairii | reverse complement strand
ATTTTGTTGCCAGAAAAGTTTTATTTATGTGATTTCTTGATTCTACATGTCTGGTAATCTGGCCAGTAGAATTTAAATCAGCTTTCCAAAAATGTGGTTAATCACAGAATATTCATTCATTTTTCACACTGCATGTTGGTTTGAGTGGCTTTTTCCTGGAATGTTTTTAAGGATTCTTTTTTATTTTTGGTCTGCCATCAGAAAGTGGACACAAATTTCAAGAAATCAATTTCAAAACTAAACAAATTGCATTAACCTGTAAAAACAGTTGCCAAAATCACTCAGAAAACCTGATATTTTGTTTTCCAGTCAGTCCTGCTGTGGGTTAGTATTCCACTACCTGTTAGATGTAGTAATACTGCCACCTAGAGGTGGATTTAAAATAACAAGTACAGTAGGAAACCCTGTTCCTCCAAACCCACTAGTTCCTCATACATCAAGTTTAACTCTTTACAATCATTCATCACCTTAGGAGGTCAAATCTATTTGTAATGCACAACCTTAATATTAATATGAAAGTACTGGTGTGAGTAAACTTATCTTCTCCAAAAACCAAATCACACGTAACATTCTGTCTTTTAAACACTAGTACTAAATGTGCATCATAAATGTCTGTCCTTTTTAGTTTGGTGTAATTAAGGCAACGTAATGCAGATTTTAAATACATAGTTTCTTCTTAAAGTTCCCACACTAACATGTTTTTCTAAGTTGCACAGTTATGAGTTTGACCCATGAATGTGTCCAGATTGTCTGAGTTTCAGGTTTTATCAAAGTTTTAACTTTTTTTAAAAAAAAATTTAATCAGATGTTGATGAAACTCTTATTAGTCACAGTAACTGGGATTAAGTCACTTGTCATCATGTGCTGCCTGAGTGAATTTTAATACTATCAATACTTTTAGTTTATGTTTTTGTACAGAAAATGCAGCATGTTCAGCAGCAGACTTTAATTAATCAGCACGTTTTAACACGTGTTGCAGCATTTTGACTATATAAACAGAAAGAGTCACAGTATCAACAGGAAAACATTTCATGTTTATTTTACTGTATAAGAACAAAATCACTTTCTCTTGCTGAGACAAACTCAGTTCAGGACACTCAGAGATTTTTGAGTTTCTATTAAACCCATTGTTGTAAAATTTGGGCTTAAAAGACTTTTGAGTATTAGTAGTCATCTTAAATAATTTTCAGATTATGCTGCCTGAGTTTATCTAAATATCCCAAAATCTCACCCTTTGCTAAAAAATGCTTCATTTAGGCAATTTGTGGATTTTTGTGTTACTTTTTACTTTCTTGTGTTACTGATGGGGGAAACCTGAATTCTGGCTTCCACACAGCCATGTTCCTCTTTAAGGTGCATCTAAATTGTAAATTATAAATTAACAAAAAATGTTTAACAGCTACGTTAGTGGCCCAAATCTCAAATAGCTTCATGAGTAAAACTGCTTGTCTAGTTTTTAGTCTCTGATCATTGAAGGTTTCTGTCTCTGATTTGGAGCGTGTGAATAACTTCACAGGCTTTGAGTGAAGTGAGAGAGTTACAGAGACGTAACGTGAGCCTGGCCGAGCACATATCCTTCCTGCTGCTGACTTGCAGGATAGATGCTGACCTATAAATTGTTGCTGCCAGACTCCTGCTCATAAAGGCCACCAGACATCTTCTCTAAAGTTATTCGGGACCCTGAGTCCGTATATTCTGTAGCATCTGTTGGACCTGAAACACACAGTAAGTTACTGCCTGTTAAACTGTATAACCCTACATGTCACTTATTCATGTTGAACTAGGTCTTTAAAGGTTTTATATTAATGTTTAGTTATTAAAGAGTCATTTAACACTTTGCAAAGACATTATAGTGAAATATGTCCACAGGATATCGATGAAGAGAGCCAGTTGATTTATGTTCTGGTGTTTAAAGTAAAATATTCTTTCATCCTGCAGGTGTCTGACAACAACAGCTGGAAAAGTTACATTTCTAGTTATCCTTGTGATGTGAAGAGTAACTCTTGGTTTAGGAATGCTTGTCCAGGTGTGGACATAGTTACAGAGGACAGTGACAGTCGAATCCTTTACCTGAATCCTCAAACAGAAATGGCTTCTTGTGGAGAAGTTGGGTCAGCACCATCAGATCAGTTAGAACCTGATGCTGATTCAGATTACAGCAGAGCATCATCACAATGTTCAAAACAAACTGAGACCAGTAAACAGCATGATGAAATACCATCAGAGGCTTTGAAGCAGAAAGGAGGAAGTTCTGCCACACAAAAGAGTCAAAACGATGTTTCAGCACAACAGAGGAAACTTGATCTCACTGAGCTGAATGCTGAAGAACATTCTCCAAATAAAAGAGTGAGTAAGACCAAAATCCGAACTGAAAAAGGGTCTTCCCTTCAGAACTGTCCTAAAATATGTAAAGATAAAGTCTCTCAACTTTTGGTTGCAATAAAAAGACGGAGTGTCCTTGATGCAGAGGACCGTCCCTTCAAATGCACAAAGTGCCACTGGTCTTTCAAGAAGCTGTGCAACCTACAGAGTCACTTACAAACCCACACGGGTCTCAAACCACATGTGTGTGATATCTGTGGCAAGGCTTATTCACATCAGGGAACGCTGCAGCAGCACAAGTATCTGCACACGGGTGAGAGACCGTACCGCTGCCCCTTCTGTGTCAAAACATACATCTGGTCTTCTGATTACTGTAAGCATGTCCGCACACACACGGGTGAAAAGCCTTATGTCTGTGACACGTGTGGAAAAGATTTCATCCGCTCGTCTGACCTGCGCAAGCATGAGCGGAACATACACACCAACAACAAGCCATTCCCATGTGTGCACTGTGGTAAAACCTTCAACAAGCCCCTCTCTCTAAAGCGCCATGAGCGGAAACATCTAGGCGAGCGACCCTTCTCCTGCCCCGACTGTGGGAAAGCCTTCGCCCTGGCAAGTCGCATGGCCGAGCACCAGAAAATCCACATGGGAGTGCGTCCGTACGTCTGTTCCGTGTGCTCCAAGTGTTTCACAAAGTCCTCCAATCTGGCTGAACATGAAGCCATTCACAGTGGAGTGCGACCTCATCAGTGTTCAGAGTGTGGTGTGGCTTTTGCAATGTCTTCCCGTCTGGTACGACACCAGTTCATCCACAACAATCAGAAACCGCACAGCTGCACCGGCTGCAGCAAGAACTTCAGCTGTCTCATCCAGCTGAAGCATCACCAGGAGAAAACTTGTTCTGGAAGGATCTTTGTTTGTGTGGAGTGTGACAAATCCTTCCTGTGTGCCACGAAGCTTGAACAACATGTGACAGTACACAAAGAAGAACGTGTGTGAGCCATGAAAGACAGCTAGAGTCCACATGCAAACCTTTACTCAGTAACTGCATGTCTCAGTGTGTGTGTGCATCTGTTCTAGAAACCCTAACCCTCATAGGCCACAATGTTGTGTGTTTAAAGAGGCAATTTCATATACATTTCATGACTTTGTGGTTATTTCTTAAGTATTAACCAGTAATATGAAACATTTTATATCTAAAAAACGTCAGGAAACACTGATTAACAGACCTTTCAATCTGTCTGCGTTAAAATTCCATCAGGCTTCGAGCAGCATATTTATATTCATTATCAGAATTTGCTGGACTCTGATTGGTTAACAAACTAGCCTATGAGAGCAAGGTATACTGTTTCCTGCCCCGCTGCACATGGCAACATCAGACGTCGTGTCTTCCTGTTTGCTACGTCTTATGCTAACAGCTTTTAGCCAGCAGCATGCTAGGCATGGTTTCAACTGCAGGAGCTGATGAATACTAACAAAAAAAGGAGTTGTGATGAAACAGATACAGGCTGTTCTGACTCGAGAGAACTCGGGTTTTATCACCACCTGCGTAGTTTGAGAGATTAAAACTGAAAGAGAAGTTGTTGACCTGTTTTCACACCCACTGTGAAGGTAAGAACACCTGTGGAGCTAAAATATTCAACAGAAACCTCAGAAAAAAAACATTTTTAATGGAAGGGCCTTTTTAAAAACTTTCCATTTGTTTTTATTCAGTTCACGCCACACTAAAAAGAGCCTGATGAATTTCTTAAATCTTTACGTGCACATCATTCCCAGCACAAGCAGCACAAAATAACTTTTACAACTTTAAGCTACTGTTATGAAACTTGTCTAAGTGGAAACTCACTAAAATATTCAACAGAAACCTCAGAGAAACCATTTTTAATGGAAGGGCCTCTTCAAACAGGAGTAGAAACACACCTTCCTACCTCACACTGCTGAACGCTGCTGAGTTTCCATGTTCAGGAATAAAATATTAAATCTGCAGGTACAAATTATTGTTGAGATCTGAAATTTTTTTTTAAAAATCTCAGGCCCTTAATAAAGTGTGGAGACAACTTCATTGTGGTTTATGAGTATTTTATATTCAGCTGCTGATGAATTATATATATATATTTTCTTTTTGATCAAGAACTGCAACTGATGTTTATTATCAACTATTGGTGTTAGAGTGTAACTTTTTATGACTAACCTGAATCTGTGAAGCAAAAACAAAACTTTTAAATAAATGTTTATATTTATCTGTAGATCTTGATTCAAATTGGATTCCAGAAGTTTTATTCAGTCTTTGCTTTATTTATCAGTTAATTTAATACTAGTTTGCTTTAAATAAAATGTTGAATGAAATTTTGGCACTTTTTTACAATTTCAGCAGTAAAATATACAGTTTTATTTGTATTAGTATCTTTTCTTTAGCAAATATGTTGTGAGAATAAACAACAACAACAAAACACCTGAAATTAAATAAATAGTGTTGAAAATGAAGTTCAGGTCTTTACCTTTAGAAACACAGTTAGAATTTGTTAACAGATACCAGATGCATTTTAAAAATGTTTTATAAATCATTGGGTACTAGTTGTGTGTGTGTGTGTGTGTGTGTGTGTGTGTGTGTGTGTGTGTGTGTGTGTGTGTGTGTGTGTGTGTGTGTATTTCTGGCCTCCTGAGGACCCGTTTCCTGACTTTTACTATCTTCCTGGGGTCCGAGGGTTCTTGTGGGGACCGAAGCCTGGTCCCCATGGGGGGGACTCCCCTTTTTAGGGTTAGGGGTTAGGTTTATAGGTATGGTGTGAATAGAGTTTTAGTTAGTCTTAGGGTTAGTTATAGATCAGTAATGGTTAAGGTTAGGAAAAGGGTTTGGGTTAGGTATAAATCTAGTTACTAAAATCAATGGAAGTCAATGGACGGTCCCCATAAGGATACCAAAACACACTTGTGTGTGTGTGTGTGTGTGTGTGTGTGTGTGTGCTGTGGCATGTAATCGACCAGCAGAATGCAGCGACCCATGTGTGATGTGTACATTAGATTCCTGAGTCACTAACTTTTGGCAGCTGCAGACAAACATAAAAAGGCAGCTGTCATCTTGTTTTCAGCTGAGTGAAGATTATTGTTCTTTATTTTTATATATGGGGAATATTATCTGTATTTATTTAACATGTGACTCTTAATGACACAGAGACAAACAGAGATTTTTGTGTGCTGTAATACTTAAAGACAATACTTAAAGGTACATCACATATTACTAACATATAATATGAATTCATACTTCAAGCACAAAGTCGCACACCTTAACCTGAACGTCTATATTCAAATGTGTTTGCAAAGTAACAAAATAACAAGAAACAAGTGAAACTAAAATGAATAAATCCCAAATGTCACTATTTTATATAAATCTAACTAAAGATCACTACAGTTAAATTTTGGGATGTTTGTGGCCTTACAAGTGTTTACTGTATGGTGCAACTATTCAGAAAGGCTTTCATTTAAAATGATCCTGATCAGTAACTCTGCAGGCTTTATGAAATTATCTCAAAGTTTTTGTTTTAATAATAACAGGGTTCTGCTGAACACGATGAAATGCTGAGAAGCTGAAGTCATGTGACTCAGATGTGTTCAAGCAACAAAACAATGAAAACATGTAGGACAGACAGTCCTGAGAGCTGGAACTAAACGCTGCAGTCATGTGATAAATGTTCACTAGATTCATCTTGTTTCATAGATTAAACGCTGTCAGACATTTTCATGATACTTTATTTGTCTTCCATTTAAAACGTAGTAAGTTAAAAAACACAACTAATAAAACCTCATATTATTATTATCATGATATATTAAATTGTATCAGGGATTAATAAAGTATGTTTAAATTTAGATAAAGCTTTAAGAACTACTGATCAAGACCACTTCTAATTTCTGAGAAAGTCTGGATATCTGGAAGTAGAGAGATAACATCGATTGGTTTAAAACTTATGCACAGTGCTAGTATATACTGCCTTCATTATGTCCCTCCGTACCAGAGAAATGAGTCTGTGTACTGATTCTATTCAGATCATTTTCTTATGGAACAACAATGAATGGATGAAGCAGAAAATCGGATTTTTTTTGTGCATGAAAACTGAAACTAAATGGAGCTGTTGGGTTTGTGACATAAATTCTGAGCATTTAAAACCAGATATGAATTTTCTGGTTGTGTAAGTGATCGTATCAACTCTCTCTGCTACGAGGAAACTTGCACCTTCAGTGTAACACAGTCACTTGAGTTAGTAAATCTATCCCCCTTTCCAAATATGTTCACCTCAGCTGGTTGAGTCAGCGCAATATGAGTTGCTTGTATTTCTGTTTCACTCATGCAACGTGATGGAGAACATGCTGCAGGAGAACCCTTTAGTATGGTTCCTCTCCATGCTACAGGAGAACCCTGCAGTATAGTTCCTCTCCATGCTGCAGGAGAACCCTTCAGTATGGTTCCTCTCCATGCTGCAGAAGAACCCTTCAGTATGGTTCCTCTCCATGCTCATGTAGGTTCTCACTCCTGTTTCATTGGAAACATCCTGCATGTTTCAAAGTTTAATAAAAGTTGGATCATTTATACGATTTCATTTGTATAAAGAAGATAAATTTATCCTGCAGATGTTGCAGCCATAGATACTATAAACACGAGATGCCCTACTAGCGGCTCTGAGGCAGGGAATGCGGCCGCCATCTTGGACCGGTGTTTCCTCAGCAGACTTGTAACGCAACACTGTGATTACTTACAAGATGCCTGAGTACTGTGCTGCATATTCTTGTTCTAATCAGCGAACTGTGGAGAGTTCAGGGGATAACTTTCCACAAGTAAGATTGAACATTTTTATTGATTTTATTTTGTAAACATAATATCATATTGCTCAGTAATTACAATACTGTACTGTATTTATGTCCACCAGCAAAATCGTACATAAAGGAGGCTGATATTATATAAATATCTTAATTGAGAAAAATCTCTGGATACTATACATGCAGTAACTTCACTAACTAATAAATAAAAACATTTTAATTAAAAATACACCAAACATAGACAAGACACCTGTTTATCGTGATCACCTGGTTCTACATAAGCTTTGGTGTTCTGATGTTGTCTGTTCATTGAGCTTGTTGCGTTTAGAGTTCAAGTGAATATAGAAAAACTAATTTTCACTAGAAGCACTTTTTACCTTAATCTAAAAAATATATACAGTACTTATTGTATGTATTGGGATTATTATGAAAATTTTGACACAGAATAGTGTTTTTTTATTGCTTAAAATGTATTTTGTCATTTTGTCATTTTTTGTGTCATGTTTTTTTTTTCCCCATTCTAGTACTCAAAATACGAGAATGTATCAAGAAATATATTTTATCTCTTTTAATGACATTGTTTTAAAATTCTCAAACAAGATGTTATTTAGTACTTTTTACTAAATACTTTATTATTTTTACTTGAGAAAAAAAAAATTTCATTTTCCCGTTTCAAGCACGGGTCCTCTACTAGAGTAATTATTTAGAGGTATATATATATACAGTGGGGCAAAAAAGTATTTAGTCAGCCACCAATTGTGTAAGTTC
The DNA here is from genome assembly GCA_006937955.1 of Pachypanchax playfairii. NCBI lineage: Eukaryota > Metazoa > Chordata > Actinopteri > Cyprinodontiformes > Aplocheilidae > Pachypanchax > Pachypanchax playfairii. Next base: position 1,654,598 of record SSNP01000112.1, on the reverse strand, counting down.
TCCCACTTAAAAAGATCAGAGAGGCCTGTAATTTTCATCATAGGTATACCTCAACTATGAGAGACAAAATGAGGAAAAAAAATCCAGAAAATCACATTGTCTGATTTTTAAAGAATTTATTTGCAAATTATGGTGGAAAATAAGTATTTGGTCAATAACAAAAGTTAATCTCAATACTTTGTTATATAGCCTTTGTTGGCAATGACAGAGGTCAAACGTTTTCTGTAAGTCTTCACAAGGTTTTCACACACTGTTGCTGGTATTTTGGCCCATTCCTCCATGCAGATCTCCTCTAGAGCAGTGATGTTTTGGGGCTGACGCTGGGCAACACGGACTTTCAACTCCCTCCAGAGATTTTCTATGGGGTTGAGATCTGGAGACTGGCTAGGCCACTCCAGGACCTTGAAATGCTTCTTACGAAGCCACTCCTTCGTTGCCCGGGCGGTGTGTTTGGGATCATTGTCATGCTGAAAGACCCAGCCACGTCTCATTTTCAATGCCCTTGCTGATGGAAGGAGGTTTTCACTCAAAATCTTACGATACATGGCCCCATTCATTCTTTCCTTTACACGGATCAGTCGTCCTGGTTCCCTTGCAGAAAAACAGCCCCAAAGCATGATGTTTCCACCCCCATGCTTTACAGTAGGTATGGTGTTCTTTGGATCCAACTCAGCATTCTTTCCCCTCCAAACACGACAAGTTGAGTTTCTACAAAAAAGTTCTATTTTGGTTTCATCTGACCATATGATGTTCTCCCAATCCTCTTCTGGATCATCCAAATGCTCTCTAGCAAACCGCAGACGGGCCTGGACGTGTCCTGGCTTCAGCAGGGGGACACGTCTGGCACTGCAGGATTTGAGTCCCTGGCGGCGTAGTGTGTTACTGATGGTAGCCTTTGTTACTTTGGTCCCAGCTCTCTGCAGGTCATTCACTAGGTCCCTCCGTGTGGTTCTGGGATTTTTGCTCACCGTTCTTGTGATCATTTTGACCCCACGGGGTGAGATCTTGCGTGGAGCCCCAGATCGAGGGAGATTATCAGTGGTCTTGTATGTCTTCCATTTTCTAATAATTGCTCCCACAGTTGATTTCTTCACACCAAGCTGCTTACCTATTGCAGATTCAGTCTTCCCAGCCTGGTGAAGGTCTACAATTTTGTTTCTGGTGTCCTTTGACAGCTCTTTGGTCTTGGCCATAGTGGAGTTTGGAGCGTGACTGTTTGAGGTTGTGGACAGGTGTCTTTTATACTGATAACGAGTTCACACAGGTGCCATTAATACAGGTAACGAGTGGAGGACCGAGGAGCCTCTTAAAGAAGTTACAGGTCTGTGAAAGCCAGAAATCTTACTTGTTTGTAGGTGACCAAATACTTATTTTCCACCATAATTTGCAAATAAATTCTTTAAAAATCAGACAATGTGATTTTCTGGATTTTTTTTCCTCATTTTGTCTCTCATAGTTGAGGTATACCTATGATGAAAATTACAGGCCTCTCTGATCTTTTTAAGTGGGAGAACTTACACAATTGGTGGCTGACTAAATACTTTTTTGCCCCACTGTATATATATATATCAGAGGGGAGGTTATATATGCTGTATAGATAGATAGATAGATAGATAGATAGATAGATAGATAGATAGATAGATAGATAGATAGATAGATAGATAGATAGATAGATAGATAGATAGATAGATAGATAGATAGATAGATAGATAGATAGATAGATAGATAGATAGATAGATAGATAGATAGATAGATATTTAACATATAGATAGCTCGGCTGCAGGACGGTGATGGAGACAAACAGATAAAGTTTCAGCTTCATTCTTGTTATTTCTGTTTTATTTGTTTTCATCTCATTTACTGAACATTAGTTTACAGTCTCAGCTTCCTGTTGGTGTCTGGTTCTGCTCCACCGGGCCTCCTGGAGAACTAGATGTAGAGGGGGGTCATGAGTCATCTAATGAGTCTCGGTGTGGGTCACGTGACGGAGGCTCTGACCCAACCAGGGCATTCAGAACCGGTTCTGGCAGAAGTAGGTTAGGCAGCTGTCAGGCGCCACTGCAAGCCCATAAAAATGATGTTTTTCTTATTATAATTCGAACATGTTTTTAACAAATAAAACTATATTGTGGCAGAAACGTGTTGCTGATTTGAAACTATTTTAATTTAGTGTCTTAAAGGAAAAAAATAGAAACCTGAAAGAGGATGAATTTGTTTTTCTGAAACTATAAAAGTAAATATGAAGGACATGTTGATGAGGAGCAACAGCTGGACCTGCAGCTGCTGAACGCATCGGCCTCTCAGACTTCTACTTAAATACCCCAAAGTGAACACCTGTCAGGTAGTGCACATGAGACGCATGTGTGAGGCCTCTAAAGGCTGCACAGGCAATACCAGGTATTAGTTTGCATCTTGTCAGTAACAGCATTGATACCAAGTGAGTCTCCCATGGAGACGATGACTTTAAGCTGTATAATAGGATTTAGAAAAGCAGCAGATGGAAACTCCAGTCAAACTTTAACTGACATTTACCATTGCTACTGTTTGGATTCTTCAAGTGACTCTGCAGCTGGTTTGTAAATCATCCAACAGAGCAGTTTGTGTCCGTTTACATCTTAACCAGAACCAGCTGCTGTACGATTCTACTAAAACTATTTTATCTTTTAACAAGTAATAAATCCTATTTTAAGACTGTTCCTTTTCTCAATATCTGAAGTTCCACTGAACCCTGACAGCTCATATTCTGCCCTTCATGCCAATCACAAATCTTAATTAGCAGGGCCATCTGCCAGTAACACCCCCCCCACCCCCCCAACACTTTCCTGACAACCTGCGCAAGATACAGCTGATTCCAAAAATAGTCAGCAAACCTCAGATTAGGTTACAGGATGAATAGCTCTTAGAAATGAGCATTTAGTTTTGCTTTAACTGATTATTTTAAAACATCCCTGAACATAAAAGCTCATGTCTGTTTATTTAAATGAATGTCAGCTGTTTAAAACATCTGTTGAGACAGAAACACTTAATCCTACAACACTTCAGATCATTGACATGCTACAGTGAAGTGTTAATGGTCTCTGCTATGTACAGTGTAATGTGACAACCCTGCTGAGAGAGAACACATTCACTTTCATCTCATTTATATCATTTATTTACATAGTTTAATTTATAACAGGCCACGTTGTAATAAATCTTATTATAATGCAATAAATAATAATAAAAAGTTCAATTTGTATCAATATTCTTGATTCAGAGTAACTTTATGAAAACACGTTAATCAAATGTAAATCATTTTCAGATCCAGTGAATGAAACGCCCATCAGTAAAAAATGTCCCAGAACCAAAGAACCAGCCAACTGGATCAAATCATCAACACAATCCCTCAATCTGAGCAGCACCAACTGGAGACAGGACAAAAGAACCAGGAGAACCAGAACCAGGATGAGTTCTACTGGACCCACTGGGGTCTGAGAGGACAGGAAAGAGACAAAAATGGTAAATGGCGTGTACTTGTATAGCGCTTTACTCAGGTCCTACGACCCCCAAAGCACTTCACACTACAGTTTTTGTCTTTTACCCATTCACACACACACTCACACATCTGGTGATGATGAACTACACACATGTAGCCACAGCTGTCCTGGGACACACATTGACGGAGGCGAGGCTGCCAGACACTGGTGCCGCCGGACCCTCCGGCCACCACCAAACAGGCAAGGTGGGTTAAGTGTCTTGCCCAAGGACACAAACACTGATGGATTTGGGCCAGTCGTCATTTCTATAGAAAGATAAACAGAGAAAAAGTTAATAGCAGCAATAATAATAAATACAAACATGGAGAGTAAAGAGAGACAGCAGAGCGAAGACATGTGGACAGTATGTCCTCCAGCAGTCTGAGACTACAGCAGCATAACTAAAGGGATGGATCCGGAGAACCCAAGCTAACCCTGACTATAGGATTGTGTAAAAAGGAAAGTTTTAAAGAGTCCCTTTCATTAAAAACAGTTTTTCTGAGGTTTCTGTTGAATATTTTAGCTCCACAGGTGTTCTTACCTTCATAGTGGGTGAAAACAGGTCAATAACTTCTCTTTCAGTTTTAATCTCTCAAACTACGCAGGTGGAGATAAAACCTGAATCCAAACGGCCTGTATCTGTTTCATCACAACTCTTTTTGTTCTTTAGTATTCCGCAGCTCCTGCAGTTGAAACCACACCTAGCATGCTGCTGGCTAAAAGCTGTAGCATAAGAAGTAGCAAACAGGAAGAGAGAACGACTGACGTTGCCATGCGCAGCGGGGCAGGAAACAGTATACCTTGCTCTCATAGGTTAGTTTGTTAGCCAATCAGAGTCCAGCAAATTAGAATAATGAATATGAACGAGCTGCTGACGAAGCAGCCTGACGGAACGAGCCGAATCTTGATGCAGACAGATTGTTAATCATCTGTTAACTGATCTGTTAATCAGTGTTTCCTGACATTTTTTAGATATTAAATGTTTCATATTACTGGTTAATACTTAAGAAATAACCACAAAGTCCTGAAATGTGTATGAAATGGCCTCTTTAAGTCATTCTTAAAACTACACAAGGTGTCTGCCTCACGGATAAAAAGTGGAAGTTGGTTCTACAGGAGAGGAGCCTGATAACTAAAAGCTCTTCCTCCTGTTCTACTTTTAGAACCTCTAGGAACTACAAGCAGACCTGCAATCTGAAAGTGTTCTGTTAGGAACATCTGGAACAATAAAATCTTTAATAAAAGATGGATCCTGGTTGTTTAGATCTTTCTATGTGAGAAGTAACATTTTAAACTTGCTAGTTTTATTTGAACTGGACTATGTGGATTTTTCACTCGTATTTGCAGCTTTTTGATTTTCATTATTGTCCTAATGATACAATAAGAAGCATTAAATGTACATTTGGATCATAGAAATCACACCGCTGCTCATTTTGTTCAACATGATATTTCACTTACACATGTGAACCGACTAAGGAAATCAGAGCCGGGAAAAAGTTTCACTCTGACAATCTGATCGAGCGAGTCCCACTCAGTGTCTGAGGGACGTAACCAAGAGGAGCCAGGGGTCAAACTTGATAAAACACGATAAAATCATAACTGTATTTAAACAACAGAAGCATCAATCCTGAGATATAAGATAAACGCTTTGAAATCCGCTTTTTGCTACTGACATGAACAATAACAGCAACAAAAAGGCTTCAAACACAAGAGACGTGTCAGAAGATCAACCAATTTATCAAAACTTATATACAACACATTAAAAGGAACATTTACATGTTTTAAAGAGAATTTTACAAAAATGATTTTCACCAGATTCTGAAGTTTACTGTGACACCAGGTGTTGTTTCCTTCTACACGTCACCTTGACCTCGATCCCTTCAAACATCTGATCCAAATATGTTTACAGACATGTTTGTTAAAGTGAGTAACGAGCTCGGCGTTTGTTCTTCTCCGTCCGTCTGTAAACTCAAAGGGAACAAAGTCCTGAACGTTGTGCTGATTAAATTAAATCCAATGAGAAGAACATGGAGGGAGTTTGGTACAAACACACCTGTCAATAAAGAAATAAAATCTAAACAATATTTTACTCCTTCAAAACAATCAGCCAGTTTGGAAAGATTCTGTGTTTTTGTTAGGGACTGATTCTGTTTATTGTTTCATAGTATTTGACTATTATTACTATACAAACCTAATTCTAAAATAGTTTGGATGCTTGTATCCACCTTATATTTGGCTCAAATAAGGTCTTGCATGAATTATGGGTGTGACTTCTGACTCAGACCAGAACCAACGTTTGTTTACATGCAAACAGTCCTTACTGATGCTGTTTCCAGTGTTAGGGACATGTGGGACATGTGGGACATGTGGGGACTTGTTGCACCTGTTCAATTTCTCCTTAGTGCAATTATCTAATCAACCAATCACATGGCAGTTGCTTGAATGCATTTAGGGGCGTGGTCCTGGTCAAGACAATCCCTTGAACTCCAAACTGAATGTCAGAATGGGAAAGAAAGGTGATTTAAGTAATTTTGAGTGTAACATGGTTGTTGGTGCCCGACGGACCGGTCTGAGTATTTCACAATCTGCTCAGTTACTGGGATTTTCCCACACAACCATTTCTAGGGTTTACAAAGAATGTTGTGAAAAGGGAAAAACATCCAGTATGCAGCAGTCCTGTGGGGGAAAATGCCTTGTTGATGCTAGAGGTCAGAGGAGAATGGACCGACTGATTCAAGCTGATAGAATAACCACTCATTACAACCGAGGAATGCAGCAAAGCATTTGTGAAGCCACAACACGCACAAACTTGAGGCGGATGGGCTACAACAGCAGAAGACCCCACCAGGTACCACTCATCTCCACTACTAATAGGAAAAAGAGGATACGATTTGCTCTGCAAGGCTGTTTTAACTATGAATGTAAACTCAATAAAAACAGTGTTTTATCTGCTACATTGAAAGCAAATGATCATACTTTCAACTAAACTGCAGTCTTTGCTGCTTATATGGTTAACTAGTGACCTCCTGCTACTTCTGGTGTCTGACAGAACAGAATTATTTCTACTCTAGAAACCCAGAAATAAGGTGGATTAAATATAAAACCCCCAACAGAATGATGTTTTTTACAATGTCTGATTGGTGTTTGAAGCTGTTTATACAGATAAAATCTCATTATTTCTTGAGAGAAGAAGTTATTTCTTCATGAAAGTGTTAAACATGTTTGTTCAACATGGAGACGGTCTGGAGGAAGAACCTGGTCTTGGGTCTAGTGGTTCTGGTTTACAGTGATCTGTATCTCCATCCTGAGGTGACACCCTAGGTGAGAAGGTCCCTGCTGAACCAAACCAGACTGTGATGGACCGGCGGAGGATGGACGGATGGTTATGTAGAAGTTCACCAGCAGCTCCTGTAGCAGGTTAAACTTCTTGAGCTGCTATGAGCCGTCCCCAGAGACTGAACATGTCCAACACAGTCTCTGTACTGTTGTGTATAATAATGGGGGACGGGATGGGAGATCCTCCTGAAGTCCACCGTTATCTCTACGGTTTTTAGAGTGTTGAGTTCTAGATGGTTCTGACTGCACCAGAGGACCAGCTGGTCCACTTCCTGTCTGGAAGCAGACTTGTCTGCGTCCCTGAAGCCTTCCTTCCTGCATGCCACCTCGGTATAGAGCTGTTTACTTGCTGGTGGGTTCAAAGCCAACCAGGACCTTTCTGCATGGAGTTTGCATGTTTTCTCTGAGGACTCCAGAATCCTCCCGCAGACCAACAACATGCATGAAGGTAAATTGAAAACTAAATCTGCTCTGGTTGTTTCTGTGTGGCCCTGTGATGGACTGGTGACATGTCCAGGATGTCCCCCGTCTCTCACCCAGTGAGCGCTGCAGACAGACACCAGCAGGTAAAGACAGACTAACAAATACAAGCTGTTTCCTTTTTTAAACTGACTTCACAGAGCCTGAACTGTTGCTCACAGTAAAACACACATGGTGTATAAAAATGAATCCTTTATTGCTTAAAGAATACAGCTTTGTAGAACAGACAATAAATGTGGTTTCCTGTTTTTAAACTGACAAATAACCGAAGTCACAAGGAGAATGACTTGATACTGCACCCGAGAAGGGACACGAGAAACTCAGCCTGAACACGAGTATCTTACAAAGTTACAGGTCGTTTCTTATCACTGTTTACAAAAATCTGGAGCCAGAAATAAATATCACACCTACAACTTTAAAAACAACTCTGAGTTGTTAGTCTGTCATCTTTGGTTCTATTGAGATCAAAAATATTGATTTCCTCAAAGTTGTAGCTGATTTCCAATACTGTGTGTGGTTCTAGTCAGGAAAATAAATGACACAAAGTATCTGAATAAGCTAAAATAACAGAAAGTCTATTCATTTCTCTACATAACAGGACAAATACAATATTAACAACCCGCAAAGAATTCACTGTTTTTACAAACATACCAAGAACCAAAAACTTCACTGTAAAATGAGCATCAGAATGAGAAACGGGTCTGTGGATCCAGTTCACCTGGATCAGGAACTCACCTGCTGAAGTCACTGAACTGGGACTGTTAGCATCCGCCTTCACGCCGTTCACAACCCATCCACAAAACTATCATCAGAACTTATCAAGATCTTCATTTATGGAACTAAAAATGATTCACCAAAAACTGATCAAGCCTTTTACGCAAATTGTTTTCAGGAACTGTGATTTGAACTGGAGCTCATCCTTTAATCCCGCTGCTTCTCCATGTGTCCATCAAACAGGCCTCATGATTACACGTGTCAGCGTCGTCCCAGGACAGAATCAGAACCAGTAGAACCCAAATCTAGGGATCACATGTCATCCTCCTCGTCTTCATCCTGAGAGGAACCAGCTTGTTGGGATGCGCTGGCAGACGCTGCTGCCATCTGAGCCTGTTGGGCCGCCTGCTGCATCTGCAGCCATTCCTGCTGGGCGAGTTCCGCCTGCTGCTGCCGAGCCTGCAGCAACACAGAACATGTTCATTTATCCAGGCCAAACGGATCACTGACCGCTGCAGCCTTTCAGCTGCAAATATACAAACAAGTTTGATTTTATTCAAGAAAACAATTATTTAAATTTAACACGGGCAAAAATAAAACAAATATTCAAATACTGGACCAGATTTTACAGAATCTCCAAAAACGCACCTTGTTCCAGACACGTGACGTTTTCAGGTGAAACAACTTCAAATCATTTTACTGTTTACAGATTTTGATTTATCCCGTTATGATAAAGTGATACTTGTATTTGTGGTTTTACCGAGCCAAACTGGTCTGAATCCAGTTCACAGATTTCCTCACAGAGAAATCGGACTTTTCCAACACGGTGAGATTTTGTACCAATAAAAAGGATTTTTACAGCCAGAAGCGTGACGTCAGCTCGCTGGTGATGATGAACTATAATGTGTTTGATCTGCTGGAGTTCAGGATAGGTTCAGAAACAGGGACAGAGTGAGACTGAAACCTGGTTCTGGACCAGTTCTACACAGTTCTACTTGAGTCGAGCAGCTTGTACAACATCTACATCCACAACAACAACAACTTCAAACAGCAGCAGGTCTACTGAAGCCTCACCAGGGTCACAAACTATCTGTGTCCAGGATCACTTATTTATCATATATACAGTATACAGTACCAGCATATAGGAGATATAATGTCTTCTATAAGACAGTGTGAGTGTATTAGCATTAGCCAGCTCTCATCTCACTCATTCAGAATCAAAATGTTTTGTATGTTTGAGTAAAATGTTTTATAAAGGCTTAAAATATATAAATGTATATAATTTCTACTTTGTGGATTTTCGGTTCTGGAACATAACTGCAGCGATCGAGATGAGATCAGAACCGTAATGTTTCTACACACTTCATGGATTTCATGTCTTGGTCTTTCTACTTTCTAAAAGTTTTAAATGTTACAGATTTAATCTCTAATCCCATGTTAAAATGATCATCGTATCAGTGGAAACACAAAGACTGTGTGTGCAAAGGTTGTTGGTTTGATTCCCAAAGTGCCTCAGAAGTTTTGATCGTTTAACGTGTTGATCTTGTAAATGATACCTTTGCAAACAGTTCCTGTTGTTGTCTGAGCAGCTCCTCTTCCGGGATGCCCAGGTTCTCCAGACGCGAGCTGGCCTTCCTCCTCTTCAGAGCTACAGTTTTACACTCCTGCAGCACGTCTTTCACCTCCGTGATGTATGATGCGAAACCCAGGCTTTCAAGAGCTGCACAACAGGAAGTGAAAGTGCAATTAATGGCTTTCTGTGGTTAGACCTGAACCCGGAGAGTTCTGCAGACCCGACAGACTCACCGTTGATGACGTGCTCGGGAGAAATGGTCTTCTTATCAGATTTGTTGCATATCTCATTGGCCTCGGAGGAGATGAGGTGGATGAACTCCGTGCAGCAGTTCACCACCAGCTCCCGCGCGTCGTTCGCCACTCGGACGTTCGGTAGAGTTTCTTTAATCATCTTGTTGATTGCTGCTCTGGGGATGGTCAGCTCGTCGTCGTTCCCAGAAGAAGAAGCCATGGTGAAGCCAGATACAGGAACTTAAACACGATAACTTCCTCACTGTCAGGTGGACTATTAAAGACCTCCTCGCATTAGAGAAGACCGGGCAGGTCAAGTGAACGTGTCATGGGGAGAGTCAGCCAGATGGCTAATGTCTGGTAAACAAAGGGTCGTTTCTGATGACAGTAAGAGTTCCACAGACGTTACTCCACAAACACAAAACAAAACGAAAACGGCAGCAGTGCACGAAAAGACACGATTGCGGAACGAATTAGCTACCAGGCTAGTTAGCAGTGTTTCCCCCCCACAACAGAAGTGAAATCTGCTAACAATTATTAGCAATTTTGACACGGACAATTTGTCCAAAATCGTTTTAACTAAAATAAATAAACAACTGAAAGCTTAGAACAGCGGATACAGAATTATTTGGTACTGTGGGTGATCTTAGTTAGCTTACGTTTGTTCCTCTGTTTTAGATCAACTGGTAACAGCCTCTGCGACAGGAGGACCCCATCAAAGGGTAGGTGGCTGCGGAGGGCGCCTGATCAAAACAAGGCGAATGTTGATAAATCGTTTACCACAAATACTTATTGTTATTAAGATAACGTAAACCGCTGCTATTCTTCTTATGGGCAAAGGGTACAAAATCCAAACTTTACTCAACCGCGACGGCAAATAGGAACTGGTGTTCTCGTTCAGATTAGAGGCTGACGTCAAACGTTTCAGGAAGTTAGCAGCGCGACGTAGAGCTGTTGAAAAGGTAGACGTCTGAAACCTTTACACCTAAAAGAGTCGTTTTTCCATAATTCATTCTAAATTTAATTTGTAAAGTACGGAAGAGCTACAAAGGCATTTTGACTTATAAAATTCAGATACTTGTAGTTGTAGTTAAAGTATGAAGTTCCACTTTTATCTTTGTAAAAACAAACACGCAGCTGGGGATAAACACCAGCCTCCACCAGGATCCTGCAGGAACAAGCTGTCATAAAACTGGTTGGATGGATGTAGTTTCATCATTTATTACTTAAATGTTCACAAAATGAAACAAGTTTGACTTTGTTAAAGTGTTCCAGCTCTTTTATCAGTTTGTTTCTGTTATATGATGAATCTGTGTAACACAGAATATATACTACATCTGACATGCTGTTTTTCTGTTACATAGTTGATCATTTATTGTAATTAGTGTTTAGTAACTTGAAAAAATTCATAAAATGAAGATAATGATATGTAGTTTCTGTACTTTATTGTTGTTGCAGCATTGTTTAAATACATTGTTGGCTGGATATTTTTAACAGGTAAAGATTAAAATCATCCAGCACAAATGAAACAAACTGTCCAAAAGTTTGGGTTCTAATCAGGAAAGCAGGCAGACTGTATATCAAACAGAACCATCACTGCAGATACAGCTGGGGTGAAACCACAATACAAAACATTTTTATTTCAGGAATGTTTATTCCAGTCAGTATTTTGGGTTTGTCCAGATTTTTACATGATTGTTTTAAGTTGTTGAAATATTGTTTCAGCATTCATTCCAGGTTCACATAAACAAACTGACAACATTTACAAACCAACTACTCATCAGTCTGCATTATTTACTTCAACCCTCCCAAAATATTATACATATATAAATAAATAGGAATTGATTATAAATAACTTATTATATATTATTATAAAATAACTTTGTGTTTTCAAATAAATCACAGACAAATAGTATGTTTGTTTACCCAGTTTAAAAGTAAACAACAACCAAACATCAAAGGAGGAGAGATGGAATGTTAGAACACTGCTGAACATCAAAGGTGTGATGTCATAAAGACTGAATACATCAGAGTGTTCCGTGTTCTGTGTTCCCTCATTTCACTTGGACCTCTCGCCTGAGACAGTACAGTGTAACACAGCGTTTTCAAAACTTTCGACATTGATTGCAAAATGACTCACCAAATTTCAAGCTTCTCTCACTCTGAGATGGAAATAGGCAACAACCAACAAGCCTATGTGGAGCTTCAGCAAGAACCTGCTAAGCCCAGTTCCCTCCTCAGTGATGAGCAAGCCAAATGGTTTAAAGAAAACCAAAATACAAGCCAACTGGAACAAGAACTTGCAGAAACCAAAACCCAGTTGGCCAAACAGAAAGCCCTGAAAGAGATGTATATTAATAAGGGCAAACAAACCCAACGAGAGTTGGATAGAGTCCACAAGTATAATGACCCAGAAGCGCTCAGCTCTGCCAAGATCGCATACCAGGTGCACAATAACATCAAGAGAAGGAGAAAAAGAGATCTCCAGAAGGATTATGAAGACCTGAAGGTAGCTTATGTGGTCACCGAGGACAAATTTTCCTCAGAGCTAAAAATGGAGAGAGAGAAAAACAAGGCTCTCCAAGAAGAAATCTATCAACTTAAGGTTTCTTACCAGGAGTTAAGTCTCAGGTATGATCAATCTGTTTCCAGCGGTCATCAAGCTCAAACTTGCCTCCAAGAAAACACTGTAAGCAAACAAATCGTGGCTTACAAGGAGCAAATACATCAGGACCAGCTGCAAATCCAACAGCTGAGAGCTGAGCTCGAGATCCTGCAAAAAACATCAGAACAGGAAAAGAGGCAGTTACAAGAAGAGCTGGAGAGAATCAAATCTTCCTACCATGAGCTCAAAGTCAGCAGTGAGATTGAAGTTCTATCTCTAAAACAACAAGCCCAAACTTATGAGGACGAACTGAACAAGGAGATCACGGCTCGTTCTCAGAGTGAAATGAATTACCAAGAAACAATTCATAATCTCTCAACTGAGAACTACAGCCTGAAATGGAACACGTCTCATGGGCTAGCTCTTCAACAACAGACATTCTCTAACAAGGAGAAAAACTTTCAATTAGAGCTAGAAGATCTGAAAATTCAACTAAAAGACCAAGTTGAATTGAATGAGAAACTCTCTGCTGAGCTCCAACATAGAGAAGATTCTGACTCTCCTAAAAGAAAGATCGCTCGCAAAGAAGAACCAAGCCAGGAGCAGATTTTCATTCCTGAGATTTTAGCTGGCTTTGACTTGGAGATGGATGAGTTTAGAGCAGAAACAACAAACTGCTCTAATACCAAAGTCCTGAAGAAGTCAGAGCTTTCTGAGGAAACTCCTGAGGTGAGGAAAAAAGAACCTTCCATTTGGAAGAAAACACGGCACCTTCTGGGCTTCAGAAAACCCAAACAATGGAAGAAAAACAAGAACTAGTTAAACTGGAGCAACTAACATCACGTTGCTTCAGACATCAGAAAAGAAAAGATTTCCTATTCCATCAGAAGTGAGTCACATGATCTAACATCTTAATGTAGCAGGATGACTGGGCTAAATCGATTCTGTAGTTGTCAATCTGTAGAGTGACAACTTCACAGGCTCATATCTTCCCTGTCTGCAGGGGTTTTCTCTGGGTGCTCCAGAGGTTCCCATCACACTCTAAAAACCTTTCAAACAAAAATACAAAAAAAAAAAAAACTCCCCAAAAAAAAAGAAAACGCTTCAAAAAAAAAAAAACGCTTCAAAAGAAAAACAAAAAAAACCCTAAAAAAACAAAACAAAAAAAACAACAAAAAAAATCTCCTCCGCTGAATCGCCACCTTATCGTGGTGGAGGGGTTTGAGGACCCATAGGATCCTGAGGGCTACGGTATCTGGAGTGTCAGGTGTTTGTATGCCAACTCGACCTCAGGTGAGGGTCGGACTAAGAGCGATTCACAGATCTTAACGAGGAATGTCCACAGAAAGCAGAGCAGTCTCCTGGAGCGAGGCCATCAGAAAGTACCTTGTGCTTCAGCCTTCACTGTTGCACTTGGTCAGTCTCAGCTAAAAAAAGTATTAAATGTGGCTGGACTCAAATGTACAAACAGACAAGAATGACTGAGTTTTGAAAAATATTTCTTTTTGAGCAGATTTAATTACCAACAACACTCTCAGGTAACAGGAGATGCTGCTCCTTGTTTTATTGTGGCAGAAAGAGTCACGATGTCCTCTAGAAAAGAAACCTGTCAAAAGAGATTCTTTCTGCCAAATAGGAAGTCAGTCAGAGCTTGACTTACCTTAAAGGGCCGAGACCAGAACCTGAGAGGGTGACTGAGTCAGATTAATTTGACTGGAGCAGGTGTGATGCAGTTTTGACAGGCAGACAGATACAATTCCAAAACAATGACTCAGAGAAGGGAGAGGCAAAGATAGACGTGGAGGAGGCAAAACAAAGTTGGTAGACTCTGTGATCAAAACAACACACTGTAACTAGAAAGTTCCTGAAGTAACTTTTAGGGGCCTGCCACTGTGAGCATGACCGAGAAACCCTCAACAAATCAAAAAGCTGCATTGTCCTGTCACAGTGTGTGAATGACGGCTGACAGGTGCCACAATGTGACAAAAGGCTGAAATACACAAATTAAAATGGGAGCGTATGAAAAATATGATAATATAGAGATTATTACATAGGATTACAAATAGGAGGTTTATTTTCATGGATTCTATTGCCATGGTAATCACATGTGCACACAAGGTCCATAGTGTCTGCTCGGAGCTCACCGTATGTGTCTGATGGCGAATGGTGTTGTCATGGTAATACGGTAAAACATATTTAAAAGTCACTTCAATATGTTACAGACCGTTGTCTAGTGACCAGATAAAAGGTGGAATGACATCTGTAGGTCAAAGTGTGTTCACACATTAATCCCTCAAAAAATGTCCATT
>SSNP01000112.1:1581177-1612035 GCA_006937955.1 Pachypanchax playfairii | reverse complement strand
CAACATTATAACCTCAAACCGTGACAGTCTGTCCAGTTCTTGTTTTACATATTGGCATGATCCTCGTGTATCTTTCCACATGATCAGGTGAATAGTGCACCAATCAAAATGAAGTCAGACTGAAAAAATTTCCAGCAGAGCAGCTGAAGCCTCGGCTCTCTTCAGAGGGAGTCTTTTCTTCTCATTCACATCAAAGAATTTGATTTCTAATCAATATAGAAAGTCTTTCTAATTCCCAACACATCAAACTCAACATCTCCTCAGAGAACTTTCTGTTCTCACATCAGTGAGTTTCCGTTCCTAAGCTGATGTACAGCTGAGTTTTCCTGGTTCTGCAGACTGGATAATATTCTTCATAAACTCCCTCCTCTGTGCTAAAAAAGTGAAATGGAGCCTTCACATGTTCCAGATCACTACAATGAGCAGCTTTTTTTAGATACACTGTTCTTTTCTTCAGCAGAACATCTTCAATATCTCAGTACAGCTTTTAAAAGGAGCTGCTCCTGCAGGACACAAAACCAAAGTCATTTACTCACCCAGATATTAAATGTTTGGTCCATGTTGTTTCCCTTTCCTCAGGTTGTTTTCCAGCTCTGAAACAGTGTTGTGCACCCGTTCATAAGGTCTTGATCCAAACCTGAATTTTAAAGAGTCCCTTCCATTAAAAACATTTTTCTGAGGTTTGTGTTGAATATTTTAGCTCCACAGGTGTTCTTACCTTCATAGTGGGTGTGAAAACAGGTCAACAACTTCTTTCAGTTTTAATCTCTCAAACTACACGGGTGGTGATATTATATTATTATCATTAGTTTTCGGCAGCTCCCGCAGTTGAAACCATGCCTAGCATGCTGCTGGCTAAAAGCTGTTAGCATAACGTAGCAAACAGGAAGAGACTACGTGTGCTGTTGCCATGCGCAGTGGGGAAAGAAACAGGAAGTCGTGCTCTCAAAGGCTAGTCTGTTAGCCAATCTGAGTTAAGGGAATTCTCATAATGAATATTAATGAGCTGCAGCCCGGAAACCAGCCAAATCTTGACACAGACAGATTGAAAGGTCTGTTAATCAGTGTTTCCTGACGTTTTTTTAGATAGAAAATGTTTCATATTACAGGTTAATACTTCAGAAATAACCACAGAGTCATGAAATTTTTGTGAAATGACCTCTTTAAAAAACTCTCCATTCAGCATGTTATCTGATCATTAACTCATCTGTTCCACATAGAAATAAGAACCTCACCTGTTATGTTCTGGAGGGGAACTTCCCCGTCGACTCCCAGAGTCAGACACACTGTTATTTTAGTAGATCATTCAAAAATATTTGCAGAGTATTTATACAATATCAAATATATCACCAAATTTAACACACCTGCTTGCCATTCACACCTGAGACCTTGTAACACTAACAAGTCACATGACACCGTGGAGGAAAAACAGCTACCTGGTCATGATGTGGACACCTATCATGTAGGGTGTACTAACTTTAGTTGCCACTGGTTTAGACATTTGAATTATTTTTCAGAGGACAGCAGACTCACACTGTTATACAAGCTGTACACTGACTGTATCAAAGTATCATATCTTCAGTATTTTCCCATGAAAAGATATAATTAAATAAATGTGAGGAGTTTACTCACTGTCCTATTATAATGCTGTGACTTGGAGGAGAAACTTTGTTCTGGTTTTATATAACTAAACAGCTCACTGAAGTTTTCTAAATACCTTAAATCAGTAAATATTCTGTAAGTATTTACAGTGGGGCAAAAAAGTATTTAGTCAGCCACCAATTGTGTAAGTTCTCCCACTTAAAAAGATCAGAGAGGCCTGTAATTTTCATCATAGGTATACCTCAACTATGAGAGACAAAATGAGGAAAAAAAATCCAGAAAATCACATTGTCTGATTTTTAAAGAATTTATTTGCAAATTATGGTGGAAAATAAGTATTTGGTCACCTACAAACAAGTAAGATTTCTGGCTTTCACAGACCTGTAACTTCTTTAAGAGGCTCCTCGGTCCTCCACTCGTTACCTGTATTAATGGCACCTGTGTGAACNAGGGTCCAGACTAGGATCCAGGCTAGGGTCAAGACTAGGGTCCAGATCAGGGTCCAGACTAGGATCCAGACCAGGGTCCAGACTAGGATCCAGACTAGGATCCAGACCAGGGTTCAGACTAGGATCCAGACCAGGGTCCAGACTAGGATCCAGACTAGGGTCCAGACTAGGATCAAGACCAGGGTCCAGACTAGGATCCAGACCAGGGTTCAGACTAGGATCCAGATCAGGGTCCAGACTAGGATCAAGACCAGGGTCCAGACTAGGATCCAGACTAGGAAGTGAGTCTTTCTCCAACAGTATCTGTTCAGCCACAGTCCAATTTAAATAACTCATTAAAAATCCATACCTTCCTTCACACTGCTGTCTCTGGTTCATTATCCAGTGAAGCAGCTTTAGAACTAACACTGATTTGTGATCGAACAGTTTCTGTTCTGTTGATCTCACTGAGTTAACATAAACCAGACATATGGCTGCCGGGCAAAAACCTGCGCAGGGGTTCGATCCGGACTCTTTGAAAGTGAAAAACTGCAGAAAAGACACGAACCAGAGGTTTTTAATAAATTATCCACTAAGGGCGCTCTGATTTAAACAGAATGGAAGAAGAGGCACAACTCTGGCACTGAACAGCAGGTGGTAGCAATGTGCTGTCTGCTAATTATGGTGTGAATCAATCACGTTAGTGATTAAAACTCTTCTTCTGTTTTAACCAGGTTTAGTAACTGTGTGTGTTTGTGCTGTTTTATCTCCAGATGCTGATCAGTTTGTGTTTGGGTCAAATGTTCTCTGATGTTATTGAGTTTAAATCTGACTCTTCTCTCTGTCTCACTTTCTTCTGAGCGTCTGTGTCAGGTCTTGGGGTTTTGGTTTATTATGTTTTGTACTTCGGGGTTTTTTCAGTAGTTGTTTTCCCTTTTGTTCTGATTCAGTTTCTTAGGTCATGCTTTTATTTCCCTTAGTCATCTTGTTTCCTGTTTCACTTTTATTTTGGTCATGTCTGTGCTTCCTGTTCTCCCCATGTGTCAGCTCAGCTCCTCTTCAGTCTAGTGTTTTTCCGTTCAGGTGTGTCTTGTTATTGATTAGCTCCTCTGTTCATTCTCTCCCAGTGTTCCCAGGTGTTCTGTGTTTGTAATCAGTTTGGTGTTTGTATTTAAGTCCCATGTATGTGTTAGTCGGTGTCGGTCTGTTGTCACAAACCCTGTAAGTCCCAAGCCAGTCTGTTGCAATACCTGGTATGTTCCTAGCCATAGTTTATCGTGTATATAGTAGTCCCGTTTTCTAGCTGGTCGTGTCTCAGTGTCTGGATTTATTTTTTCCCCCCTTGGATTACGTTTGTGTTTTTTCACCTTTGGACTCCTCATTTCTCTTGTAAGTTTATTTTGCTGCCACGTCAGCATTTTACTTTCGTTATTAAAACCTTCTGTTGTGCTTAATGCCCGTTCAGTTGCATTTTCCCCCACACTCACTGCACCTGAGTCCAACATTATAACCTCAAACCGTGACAGTCTGTCCAGTTCTTGTTTTACATATTGGCATGATCCTCGTGTATCTTTCCACATGATCAGGTGAATAGTGCACCAATCAAAATGAAGTCAGACTGAAAAGATTTCCAGCAGAGCAGCTGAAGCCTCGGCTCTCTTCAGAGGGAGTCTTTTCTTCTCATTCACATCAAAGAATTTGATTTCTAATCAATATAGAAAGTCTTTCTAATTCCCAACACATCAAACTCAACATCTCCTCAGAGAACTTTCTGTTCTCACATCAGTGAGTTTCCGTTCCTAAGCTGATGTACAGCTGAGTTTTCCTGGTTCTGCAGACTGGATAATATTCTTCATAAACTCCCTCCTCTGTGCTAAAAAAGTGAAATGGAGCCTTCACATGTTCCAGATCACTACAATGAGCAGCTTTTTTTACATACATGGTTCTTTTCTTCAGCAGAACATCTTCAGTATCTCAGTACAGCTTTTAAAAGGAGCTGCTCCTGCAGGACACAAAACCAAAGTCATTTACTCACCCAGATATTAAATGTTTGGTCCATGTTGTTTCCCTTTCCTCAGGTTGTTTTCCAGCTCTGAAACAGAGTGTTGTGCACCCGTTCATAAGGTCTTGATCCAAACCTGAATTTTAAAGAGTCCCTTCAATTAAAAACAGTGTTTCTGAGGTTTCTGTTGAATATTTTAGCTCCACAGGTGTTCTTACCTTCATAGTGGGTGTGAAAACAGGTCAACAACTTCTCTTTCAGTTTTAATCTCTCAAACTACGCGGGTGGTGATAAAACCCGACTTCGAACAGCCGGTATTTGTTTCGTCACAACTCCTTTGTTCGTTAGTATTCATCAGCTCCCGCAGTTGAAACCACGCCTAGCATGCTGCTGGCTAAAAGCTGTTAGCATAACGTAGCAAACAGGAAGAGACTACGTGTGCTGTTGCCATGCGCAGCGGGGCAGGAAACAGGAAGTCATGCTCTCAAAGGCTAGTTTGTTAGCCAATCTGAGTCCAGCAAATTCAAATAATTAATATGAATGAGCTGCTGCCGAAGCCTGATGGAACCAGCCGAATTTTTATGCAGACAGATTGAAAGGTCTGTTAATCAGTGTTTCCTGACGTTTTTTTAGATATAAAATATTTCATATTACAGGTTAATACTTCAGAAATAACCACAGAGTCATGAAATTTTTTTGAAATGACCTCTTTAATAAACTCTCCATTCAGCATGTTATCTGATCATTAACTCATCTGTTCCACATAGAAATAAGAACCTCACCTGTTATGTTCTGGAGGGGAACTTCTCCGTCGACTCTCAGAGTCAGACACACTGTCTATTTTGCAGAGTATTTATACAATATCAAATATATCACCAAATTTAACACACCTGCTTGCCATTCACACCTGAGACCTTGTAACACTAACAAGTCACATGAAACCGTGGAGGAAAAACAGCTACCTGGTCATGATGTGGACACCTATCA
Source organism: Pachypanchax playfairii (assembly GCA_006937955.1). Lineage (NCBI taxonomy): Eukaryota > Metazoa > Chordata > Actinopteri > Cyprinodontiformes > Aplocheilidae > Pachypanchax > Pachypanchax playfairii. Next base: position 1,607,016 of record SSNP01000112.1, on the reverse strand, counting down.
TGTAGGGTGTACTAACTTTAGTTGCCACTGGTTTAGACATTTGAATTATTTTTCAGAGGACAGCAGACTCACACTGTTATACAAGCTGTACACTGACTGTATCAAAGTATCATATCTTCAGTATTTTCCCATGAAAAGATATAATTAAATAAATGTGAGGAGTTTACTCACTGTCCTATTATAATGCTGTGACTTGGAGGAGAAACTTTGTTCTGGTTTTATATAACTAAACAGCTCACTGAAGTTTTCTAAATACCTTAAATCAGTAAATATTCTGTAAGTATTTATGTGCCCAGTGTCCCAAAGTCAAAATGCTATACTCAGAAGTACTTTTAGAAAGTAATTTGTTTTAATAACGTGTATTTTATTGTATTTATATACTTGAATGTCTTTGGTACATCAGAATAATGACTTCATGTGATGTAATAATTTAGTTTGCACATCATACATGTGGTTGTTGTGTCCTGCAGAGCTCGGAGGATGCAGTGTACCAGGATCGTTGTAGTATCTACATGGCAGAATCATTTGATACAGAACAGAAACTAACAGACGTGTTCCCAAAAATGGTTTTTACTGTTAGAATTTAATTTAAATATTTTTCCATCATTCAATCACAAAGTCTACAGCTAAAATGACTAAAGACAAATTTACAACTGAATGTATTTCCCATAATTTAGTTGCTCTTGTCCTTTTCTAAGGTGAAACTTTTCCGACTCCTCCAGCGCAGCAGCTTCAGGAAGTTCAGGCTGGCGTTGAAGACTTTGTCATGTTCAAACACCATCTTGTAAAATGTTTCAATTGGAAGATCCCCATTGGGATCAGCGTATTTGAGCGTGGTCATGGGGGTGTAGAGAGTGTTAGTCTGATGACGGAAAGGGGGCGTCTCCATGGTGATGATCTTGAAGGTGTGCTAGAGAAGAAACACAGTAAATGATTTTTGTTTCAGGGATGTAAATAAACGGAGATGCTTTGTGGTGAAACAACAGTCTACCTCTGCTACGTCCTCCGCTGTCTGTCCAAGAGTCTCAAAGATTTGTTTGTAGTTCTTCAGATAGATGTTTGTGAACATGTCGGCAGTCACTTTGTCAGCTTTGGTGAGATCAGTCTTCAGACCCTCGTCGTAAACCTTACGTTCAAACTCTGTTATCACTGGACCTGGTTCTATCAGACTGATGCTGCGAGACGAGTNCGAAGGAACACAGTGGAACGTTATGTCCCGTTCTAACACGAGTCAAAAGACATGAACTACTTATACTTAGTGCAATGCATTTAATCTTGTCTGAAACACAGTAATAATGAAAACTACAAGGTTTATTGATCCCCAAGGGACATTATCTCTACATCTTTAGAGCCCACAGGGGAAAGTTTGGGGGATTCAGTTTTGTTTTCGAGGATACTTCAACACATGGCCTGTTGGGTCGGATCCAATGATGGAATGTATCTGAAAACATTGTGTGCTATTTGATTGAACAATTTAACTGTCATGTTTCTCTTTAATGGTGAGACAGTGATGGTATTTATATGATGGAGTAGATGATTTAATGTAGAGCAGTGCTTCTCAATTATTTTATTTTACGACTCCCCCAAGAAGAAGAAAACTATTCACGCACCCCCCACTCTCCGCTGCGCCTATAAATAGTATCATTTGTTCATTAAATTGTTATAAGTACACCTCTGCATATTATTGTACTGTTAATGACATTAAAGAAAACAAAAAAGGAGAAAGAAATATGCCAAACGTGGCACGACCTGATCTAAAACTCTCGGTGCCCGCATGCTAGGTCCACAACATTGAGCTACTTCCTGTGTACATTCTGACAATGAGAGCGTCACTGCCACCTACTGTATTGGATGTGCAATAATACTTTATTCTACTGTAGTACAGCAAAAAGCATGTTCCCCAGAGTCACAACCCCCCCCCCCGACATCACACCACACCCCCTAGGGGGGGCGCACCCCACTATTTGAGAGGGACTGGTGTAGAGTCTGATTTACAGGTATTTTCAACCCCATGCAGACAAGTGATCAGGTATCTTACTTCAGCTGAAACCTCAGAGCTTGCACTGCCAAGCTTTCACAAAAACCTTCAACCGCAAACTTGGAAGCTGCGTAAACATCATTGAAAAGGATTCCTAAAACAGAAAACACACTATCAAATCACCGTACGGTAGAGTTTGTGTTCTGATGATAAACAGGTTGTACGTTCTCACCCTGAATGCCCATGACGCTGCTAATAACCACAATATGGCCCTTTTTCCTCTTCTTCATGTCCGGCAAGATTTCCTTCAGTAATCGCACAAGTCCAAAGAAGTTGGTGTCCATGACTGTCTTCATCTCATCGATGGACTGACACTCAATGGGTCCAATCAGGCCCATTCCAGCATTACTAACTGGGACAGAAAAGCAGGAACTGATTATGTATATGTGCATAAAAACAAAAATTATTTATAAAGTATATTTATACTCTTTATTTGTGACAGATAAAAATGATGCAAGCTCACTGAGAATGTCCACCCTGCGCTCAGGTAAACTGTCCACACAGGCTTTAATAGAGTCCTCGCTACACACGTCCAGCTGCTTGATCTCCAGAGTCCTGCCTAGAGTCCGACCAGCTGCCTCCACCAGCTGCTCAGCCTTACTCGGGTTTCTCATGGTGGCATAGACTACAAGAAACAGATTATTTGTCATGGTGCGTTCACACCGGCCACTTTGTCAACGTCAAGCAACGCTCATAACGCTCCAAGTTTGACGTTTGAAAGTTGAAGCTTGTAACGCCTGCCAGTCAGAGCGCGTAGGCGTTAAAGCTTGTAACGCTTGACCGTTAAAAAGAGTGCGAAGGCGGGGCTTCCTTTGTGTTCTGAGCTATGGCGGATCTTAAAGAGGGAGTGGCTTGGCTTTATTTACTCTGTTTGTGGACACACCCCATTCTTCAGATGTGTTCTGAGTTTGAGGAGTTAAACCATTTGCTCCAGGAGCTACATATGGATGAGGTTAGCTTCCAGCGCTACTTCCGTCTGTCCCGCGCCCTGTTTGAAGACTTCCTGCTTCATTCAGGTACATCACTACTATGAGACGCTCTGATTGGTTGACATGCCGCTTCAAGAGCGTTATGAGCGTCAAAAGTTCAGCTAGCTGAACTTTCTGCATTTCGAGTTTTGCTCCCATTTCTTATGAGATAAACTCAAAGATCTAAAACACTTTCCATATACACCAAAAAACCATCTACCTCAAACACTGTTCACAAATCCGTCTAAATCTGTAATAGTGAGCACTTGTCCTTTGTGGAGATGATCCATCCCATCTCACAGGTGTGCCACATCAAGATGCTGATTAGACAGCATGTTTATTGCACAGGCGTGCCTTAGACTGGCCACAATAAAAGGCCACTCTGAAATGTTCATTTGTGTCACTCAGAAAATGCCACAGATATCACAGGTTTTGAGGGAGCTTGCGATTGGCATGCTGACACCAGAGCTGTTGCTCGTGAATTGAATGTTAATTTCTTTACAATAAGCCGTCTCCAAAGGCCTTTCAGAGAATTTGGCATCCAACTGGCCTCACAACCGCAGACCACGTGGAACCCCACCAGCTCAGGACCTCCACATCCAGCATGTTTACCTCCAAGATTGTCTGAGACCATCCACTCGGACAGCTGCTGAAACAATCGGTTTGCATAACCAAAGAATTTCAGCATAAACTGTCAGAAACCGTCTCAGGGAAGCTCATCTGCATGCTTGCCGTCCTCATCAGGGTCTTGACCTGACTCCAGTTCATCATCGTAACAGACTTGAGTGGGCAAATGCTCACATTTGATGGTGTCTGGCGTGTTGGAGAGGTGTTCTCTTCACAGATGTTCAAGGCAGATGGCAGACAGCGTGTGTGGTGTCGTGTGGGTGAGCGGTTTTCTGATGTCAGTGTTGTGGATCCAGTGGCTCATGGTGGCGGTGGGGTTATGGAATAGGCAGGTGTTATGGACAAAGAACACAGATGCATTTCATTGATGGCATTTTGAATGCACAGATACCATAACGAGTTCCTGAGGCTCATTGTTGTGCCGTATATCCAAGAACATCCCCTCATGTTGCAGCATGATAATGCACAGCCCCATGTTGCAAGAATCTGTACACAGTTCTTGGAAGCTGAAAACATCCCAGTTCTTGCATGTCCAGCACACTCACCAGACATGTCACTCACTGAGCATGTTTAGGATGCTCTGGATCAATGTATATGACAGTGTGTTCCAGTTCCTGCCAATATCCTGCAACTTCACACAACCATCGAGGAGGAGTGGACCAATACTCCACAGGCCACAATCGACAACCTGATTGACTCTATGCTAAAGAGATGTGTTGCACTGCATGAGGCAAATGGTGGTCACACCGGATACTGACTGGTTCTCTGAGTCCCCAGACCCCCCCAATAAAACAAAACTGAATGTTTCAGAGTGGCCTTTTACTGTGGCCAGTCTAAGTCTCGCCTGTGCAATAAACATGCTGTCTAATCAGCCTCACCTGTGAGAAAGTACTCACAGATATAGACAGATTTGGGAACAATATTTGAGACAGATGGTTATTTTGTGTATGTCTAAAGTGTTTTAGATCTTTGAGTTCATCTCATAAAACACGTGAGTAAAAACAAAAGAATTGCATTTATTTTTTTGTTCAGTGTTCAGTGTTCTTAAAGAGGCCCTTCCGTTACAAACGTTTTTTCTGAGGTTTCTGTTGAATATTTTAGCTCCACAGGTGTTCTTACCTTCATAGTGGGTGAAAACAGGTCAACAACTTCTCTTTCAGTTTTAATCTCTCAAACTACGCAGGTGGTGATAAAACCCGAGTTCAAACGGCCTGTATCTGTTTCATCACAACTCCTTTGTTCGTTAGTATTCATCAGCTCCTGCAGTTGAAACTACGCCTAGCATGCTGCTGGCTAAAAGCTGTTAGCATAAGACGTAGCAAACAGGAAAACACGACGTCTGACATTGCCATGGGCAGCGGGGCAGGAAACAGTATACCTTGCTCTCATAGGCTAGTTTGTTAGCCAATCAGAGTCCAGCAAATTCGAATAATGAATACAAATGAGCTGCTGCCGAAACCTGACGAAACCAGCCGGGAACCACCCGAATTTTGATGCAGACAGATTGAAAGGTCTGTTAATGTCAGTGTTTCCTGACGTTTTTTAGATATAAAATGTTTCATATTACTGGTTAATACTTAAGAAATAACCACAAATTCATAAAATTTGTGTGAAATGGCCTCTTTAACACAAATGCATGCTGATGCTGGCAAAACCAAAATCTCTTAAATTCATTTTATAAACTGGATTTAATTCTTCAAGATTTAAATTTAGTCAGTGAATAATTCAATGCGCTGAAATAGAGCCGTGTGTACAGAAGCTTTATACTACCAGAGCTGAGAAATAAATTCAGGAACATTATGTTGTTATAATGAGAAACTTTCTTCTTTTAACAAGAAAGTTTCTTCTTTTAATGAGTTTGGAATCTTGTTAAAACAAGAAAGTTTCTCATTATAACAACACAATGTTCCTGAATTTATTTCTCAGCTCTGGCAGTATAATACTTCCATACATGTGTCTCTATAAGACTAACAAAGCATTTAGATTTCGCATTGTTTGGAATTTTATAACAAAAATGTGATTTTTTTTCATGATATTTAAATAAAACTGAAGTTAGAAACAAAAACAGAGCATTACAGTGAAAAATGTCCAAAATGAAAAACCCAGTCAAGTGAAGAAAAAGTTCAACAAACAGTAAACGTGAGTCAAAGAGCCTCTAAAAATGCAGTCGGCTTTCCTTTCTATAGAAACATAAGAATCATCCTCCTTCTTTTAGGCATTTTTTACAACCACTCAGCTGTTAAGATGTTTACGCATCACATTCATTAATCAAGGGTGATACAGAAGCAACACAGAAATCTGAAACTCATTTTCTTTCCAATATTAAATTTGGCCCTAACATTTTCAGAAAATAATAAAATAGTAAATAATTTACCCATAAACCTCTTCTTTTCATCTTTTGCGATACGTGTTGCTAAAGCAAGGCCGATCCCAGAGGAGCAGCCTGTGATGAGCACCACTTTCTGGTTCATTGTCCGTTTTGTGTTTATTATGCAGTGACAGATGCACAGAATGAAAAGGATAAAAGACTCGGGACAAGATGTGCAGCACTTTTAAAGCCCTCATATTAATCCACAGTGCTGCAACTCAGCAGAAGCCTTGTGCACGTGGTCTGAAGATTACAAAGACAACACATGATGCTGCTGCAGAAGGAGGATTTAAGCTAATGACAACAAGTCCATTGTTACAACGAAATGAAGGTACTGAAAACATCAAACACCCAAAGCATGTGGTGAGAAATCTGTGATATTTTTATAATATATATTTGTGGGAATGTGAGCTGAGATACTATCTGCCCTATACAAGTTTAAAAATAAAAGTACCACAGCAGTCACAGAGTTCAGGTTCTGTGGTGTAAATCCTTGTGATGCTCATCAAGTTGTTTAATATCCTGAACTGTGTGAAAAGTCTTTTACATTCTTAGTAGATAGAATATCTGTTCTGACACTGACCCGTCCTCATGTTCAGGCTCTTCTTGGATCAGTTTGAACATGTGACATTTTCTGGATGTTGTGGTCCACATGATTTCTAATTCACCCTGAGATTGATTACCCTTGTGTCTGTTTAAATACATCTTTTACACACTTGGTCCATGTGGTTTTCCTTTCTTCAGCTTGTTTTCCAGCTCTGAAACAGAAAGTTGTGCACCATTTCATAATGTCTTGATCCAAACCTGAATTTTAAGTATAGAAAAGTAACTGAATTACCTTTTCATTTGAGAAACTGGTCCAATGCCACATCACATCATGTCTACCACCCACATTGGACCCACTGCAGTTCGCATACAGGACGAACAGAAGATGCCATCTGCACATCACTTCACACCAACACTTCACATCTGGAACTACAGGGACACTGTGCCTGGCTGCTGTTTGTTGACTTCAGCTCTGCCTTTAACACCACACTCCCGGACAGACTGACAGACAGTCAGAGTTGGACCGCATCTCTCATCAGCTCTCAGCCTCAACATCGGCGCTCCACAGGGCTGTGTACTGAGTCCTCTGCTCTACACTCTGTACACACATGACTGTGCCAGCAATCACCCAGAAAACACCATTGTGAAATTTGCAGTTGACGTCACTGGAGGTTATGAGACAGCCTATAGGGAGGGGGTCCGGTGGCTGGTGGATTGGTGTACTGATAACAACTTGGTCCTCAACACCTCTAAGACTAAGGAGGTGATCATGGACCACTGAAAGAGGAAGTCTGCAGCCCACTGAGAATATTTTAAAATAGCTCAATAGATGATCAGAGTGGATCTTTAAGATTTTGTTCACATCCAGAGGCTTTGGGTTTTCTGCACTTGACAGAGACATAATGTTGGTGAGTCCAACATTTTTACCGAACTTTTACCTCAGGACAGTTGTTACTCTCCATGTCCGTCAGGCCCAAGAGTAAGAAAACAACTGTAATTTAAAGTCATTATAAATGTAACCAGCTGTCACCTGATCCTTCATTTACCAGTTTGGTTCAGCTGATGGGCTTGTTCACTGTGTGCAGAGATCTATCACCCTCCCAAATGTAACAAGGACTTTGTAAATGACTGAAGACTTTTAGCTAAATTTCTGCCAAAACTATATTGGTGTTCTTTTTGATGGGGATTTTATTATTTATGTGGTCTGGTCTAACATGCACATGACTGTAATGTGCTTGTGTTTAGTTTGACTCGTAATGCAACAGATTCAACAATTCACAATATGTTAAAAATAGTTTATTTGATGGTGAAATCACACATGCAGAGCAGCAGACCTACACGCTCCCTCAGGGAGTAGAGCAGTGAGGAGGAATCCAGTTCAGGCTCAGAAACATATGCAACAGACTGAGAAGAACTTAGATGTGACTGGGAACAGGTGACTGGTATGAATCTGATTGCAACTTGACAGGGAACTGAGCTAAGACTTATTATGATCAGGGTGTGTGAAATGCAGAGGAAACATGCAGTGACAGAAAACTACAGAAGCTAAACTAAAAATACATGAAAGAATCAAACACAAAAAGAAGACTCTGACCTATATATCATGAACATGCAGCAAAACTAGATGGAACCAAAAATACTGTAACAATAACAAATGTGGGTCAAAGATGAAATAACAGACATGAAACATGACACGTGACAAGTGGCTTTTTTAAATCTCTTTACTCTTTTAGCCTTAGGTTTGTGATTCAGTTTTCTCTGAACCTGATCCTATATGAACTCACCCTTACCAGTACCACAGGTAAACCAGCTGCTCCATCATGATTTTCTACTGCAGATTACTAAATAACAGGAAATGGTAGAAACATGTTTTTTTGCCGCTTAAAGAGGCCCTTCCATTAAAAACGTTTTTTCTGAGGTTTCTGTTGAATATTTTAGCTCCACAGGTGTTCTTACCTTCATAGTGGGTGAAAACAGGTCAACAACTTCTCTTTAAGTTTTAATCTCTCAAACTACGCAGGTGGTGATAAAACCCAAGTTCTCCCGAGTTCCAATGGCCTGTATCTGTTTTATCAAAACTCCTTTGTTCATTAGTATTCAGCAGGTCCCGCAGTTGAAACCACGCCTAGCATGCTGCTGGCTAAAAGCTGTTAGCATAAACACGTAGCAAACAGGAAGACTCGGTGTGCTGTTGCCATGCACAGCAGGGCAGGAAACAGTATAAAATGTTTCATATTACAGGTTAATACTTAAGAAATAACCACAAAGTCCTAAAATTTGTATGAAATGGACTCTAAAGAAAACCAAAAGACACAGGTTATCGCAAATAAAGTCCAAAAAACTTCTCCAGATAAAAGTTGTTTTTTAAAGTTGGATTTTTAGAGTCTCAGCTGCTTTTGGCACCAGCTGAATGTCTTTATGAGTCAATCATATCTTCTTTGTTTTTCACCAAAGGATTATAAACAGTTTCACTTTATTATTTGAATTAAATATAACATCTCAGACTGCACATACGATTTAGAACTGCACTGTCTGTATGGGTATATTCTGAGACAGTAAGTTAAATTCAGCACATGAACATAAATAAAGAATCAGACTGGTGTTTAATCAACATTTTAATGGCTTACAGATGAAATCCCTCCTCATGTTTCACAGCATGTGACACCGTATGAAACAATCGTACTAAATCAGTTCTGATCACATCTCAGGAACAAGGATGGACATTGTTTCACTCTACTGTCATCAGGGAACAATGAAACTAACAGAACCCTGATGTTCCCACAGATTTCCCTGAAGAACCGTTCTTAAAGGTTCCATTCCAGAATGATTGATTATTAACAATAAATTATAAATGAATAAAGCAAATATCACTTATTGCATGTTTTTAACTTTATTTCTGTGTGTATAAAGATAACAGTAACTAAGTATCTGAATCAGTTTGTATTTGGTAACATTACAGAGACCTAATGAGATATTAATCTAAATATTTAGAACCTGTTATATGAAATTTAATGACGCTTATATCACTGTGTGTTTTAGCGTTTTATTTTGACTGTTTCTCTGATTTCAGTCCTTAAAAAATAGCAAAAGCAGCAAAACAAGCAGAATAAAGAAGTTTTTCATCTTTTTTGCAGAGATTGAAGATAATTTAAGCAGCTTTAGTTTCTTCTTCATTATCAGTGAAGAGGTGGGGTCCAGTCAAGTCCAGGTTCTCAGAGACGTCTCGGTATGATAAAACCGGCTCTGAGTGAAGACTGTAGCGGTTTACCTGAGCCCTGCTGCCAGCTTCTCCATGGCCGCTTTACGGTCTTCTGCTTTTTGTTGTGAACGTCTCAAGATGTTCCTCAGCTCCTGGAGATGGTCCAGCGTGCCCACCAGCTCTCCCTTCACTGTTTTCATCTGGCTCTCCAGAATCTGGGTGTGATGGAGGGAGTTCCTCCTGTATCGTCTGTTGGAGCGTACTTTCTCCTCCAGATCCTCTACTGAAGCAAATAACAAAACTTTATTTAACACCACAAGAATCCCTCAAATATATAAGATGAATGATATAAAGTTACAATACAGACCCATGTTCTCCTGGTAGTCCTTGTTCTCTGAGCCAGACTCTGTCTTCTTTTCCAGTAGTTCTTTTGTTTGCTGCAACATCTTCTCCATCTTTGCAAGCTCTCCAGCTTTAGTGTCACTGTCTCTTCTAATTCTGAGCAATGCCTGCTCCCTCGGTGACAGTTCACTGTGAAACGTACTCATGTTAGCGACTGAAAATATGAACAGCCAAAACTCAACGGCGGGATACTAAACGACATGCAGCTCCACAGCCAGCAGCTGTAATGAACACATGACAGGGGGGTGATGTTTCCCAGATTAACTTTTAGTGTATAAAATGCTGAGCAAATGAAACCTCAGAGAAACAAAGACCTCCCTCTCAACTCCACAAATACACATAATACTGGTTTGTTTTCAGTTCAATTGGGTTGTTGGGCTTTGGCTTTTTATAGTGCACAACATCAGAACACGCCTGAAGTCATTTGAACACAGTACAAATCAAAACAAAAAGATAGTCATAAGACTGGCACATCACATCCCCACAGTAATACAGACATGTTTCATTTCATGGTAAAATCTATGAGCAAAGCAGAAGTTAAAACATCTCAAACATCTAAAGTAAAAGAACAATAAAAGTTCATTTTCCAGACAAATCACATGTTTTCACAAATAACTCTATGTGAAAAGTTGTGAAACCACATGATTCACAAAGGAAATCACACAAGAACCGCAGAACATGAACTCTATCTATCTATCTATCTATCTATCTATCTATCTATCTATCTATCTATCTATCTATCTATCTATCTATCTATCTATCTATCTATCTATCTATCTGTCTATCTGTCTATCTGTCTATCTGTCTGTCTGTCTGTCTGTCTGTCTGTCTGTCTGTCTGTCCGTCCGTCCGTCCGTCCGTCCGTCCGTCCGTCCGTCCGTCCGTCCAGGCTTATCTCGCTTTGGGTCATGAGGCCAACAGGTACATAAACCCAGACTTCTGCAGCTGCTTGTATCCAGGATCTGGTTCTTTCAGTCAGGATCCAGATCTCATGACCAGATGAGGGTCTGAATGTAGACAGATCAGTAAATCTAGAGCTTTGCCTTTCAGCTCCTTCTTCACTGTAACAGATGGAAGAAACGTCTTCATCACTGAGGAAGACGCTCCAATCCATCAGTCCATCCAAGATGTCCAGAAAACTCCTTCACTTGAGACAAAGACTCACTGCTGACCTGAAGGAACATTCCACCTTGTTCAGGTTGAGAACAGACTGAAGGTCAAAGTCCCCAACAGAACCACATCATCTACAACAAGCAGGGAGAAGATCCTGAGGTTCCCAAATCAGATTCCACTCCTCACCACAGCTGCTCCATGAACATCACAAACATGTAAAACTTGTTTCATAGATTTTGTCACTTGTTTTAACAAATGATTTTTACCCAACAGGGTTAAGATACTACTGGACTTCCTGATCCAGATAGATAAACCAGCTAACCAACCAGACATACAGGTGGTCAATAAAGAACAGAAAAGGCAGCAGTAGATCCCAAATGATCATCAAGAAGGAGGAAGATGAGAAGCTCGAGAAATACCAAGGAAATAGAGAAGGTGTGGAAACTCAAGGTCTCAGTGTTCATCAAGTCATTCAGGGCTGTTACACCTAAACTGTGAAAGTGGATCTCAAGAGTAATCTCAGAAATCTATGTCCAGACACAGCTGTAGGAACAGCTGAGATTGAAGTTGAACCCTCAACCTCTCGGGCCTATGATAGAGGACCTGAGCTTGACGTTCATGTCCATGTGAAAGGTCAGTTGGAGTTCTTTTATTTCCCTGTTCTTTGTTGAAACATTTATTAAACAGCAAACTAAAATGTAAATGTCATATTTAAGGTCAGGAGATGCATTTAAACACAAAACTTTATTTTAAGGGCAAAACAAAAGGGCTGACATGACAGCAAACAGGATCTTACATAGGAGCATGAGACATGAGGACACCAAGGGACAAAGACAACATGCAGGTGAGTATTTATATACAAAGTGGAACATCTGGGGGAGGAGCAGCGAGAAACTAATCAGGATGATTGATGAACAGCTGTGACCAACCAGTAAGAGGAGGGAATGAGTTAATGAACCACAAGAGAACCAGAACGATTAAAGAAACCAGAGCACAACGATACGCAGGATGTATTTAGATTTATGTTTAAGTCCTATTTTTTAAACTGCTCAGATTCAAAGATCTGAAACCTGTGGTTTGGATTTTTGTCCAAATATGACCACGTTGATCTATATATATGATTTAGAATCAGACATAATTTAATATGATTAAAGTATCAGATAAATAACAGACCATAAAAACATTTCAGGTGAATCTGATGACTTTAACTGATGAACATTTTTCGGTGCTGAATAAAGAGTCCAGGTTCTGGATCCAGACATCTGGATTCCGTCTTAAAGCGCCCCCTAGCGTCCAGGTCATAATAAAGTCGTTTCTTTCGTTTTCAGGTGACTTCCGGGCAGACGACCAGCAGGTGAGTCTGACCGGAGTCACCGAACTGAGAGGAGATTAAACTCTCAGTTTGGTGATCAACTTGATTTAATATGAATTTTATAAAATATTCTGACTCGGTGATCTAAAAGAATCCGGTCAAAGTTCTTGTTCAGAAGATCCGATTCTTCAACAGGTAGGTGGACCGGACTGAATCTGAACACAACAACAAATACAGGATCAATTCCTATAAAATAGAAACATTATGAAGGCAAGAATCTACCAGAATATTATTATTTCTACCACCTACAGCTGAAGTTTAATAACTTTTACATAAAGGGATGTTTGTTTGTTCTGTTGAACCGGTTTGACTTGATTTGGGAACTACGAGGTCAAAGTTCGTTTCTCTTCTGCCTGATATTTAAATCTTCTTATTTAAACCACCTTGTTATTTATATTTACTCTGATGTTTCCTGCAGTGAATAAAATGACTATAAAACTATATAAACAACAAAATGCTGCCAGTCTGTTGCTTAAATACAAGAGTGTCTCGCTTCGAAACAAACAGCTGATGATAATGAACTAGAAACAGGAAGTGATATGAAACTACAGTTAGAAACTACAATATGGCTGACAGATCCTTTGCAGTATGTGTTGTGGTTCATTAGGTCCCGCGTGTGAATCACGTCAGTGTCTTTATTTAAGCTTCTGCATCTTTTTTACAGCTTCAGTCTGACGTTGAGCTTTTTGTTGTTGTTTTTTTTAGGAGTTTGTTTGTTTTCTGCTGAGTGTGACAGAATGGCAGCTGCTCCAGAAGCTGGTGAGTGGATCATATTATATCACAAAGAGTTTGTTAAATTGATTTATTTCCTAGTTTCAGGGAGAGAAATTCATCCCCATATTTCAGTTACTAAATAATCACAACACTAGATGGCACGAGATCTAATACGAGAACATTTCTAAAGAAACATAGAAGGTTTCACCAAACAGACCAACAATGTCAGAACCAAGGGGAACATTTTGATGTGTAATGTGTCCATCCACATTTCTGAATATGATAATGTGGAGTCAATAATTTATAATGTTTATATGTATAATGTTTACATGAACCAGAACTGCTCTCTCTGACCCTACATGTCTAGTATGAATAGAATCGAGGGACAAGACTAGAGCAGAAGCAGGAGGAAGCCCCCATGTACTCGCCCCACTACAAAGCCCCGCCCTCCTAAACCCTAGTGCTACTGGCTGGGCACGGAGGAGCAGAGGTGGCTCCCCATACTGTTCAGGGGTCAGGTTACTGACTGGCCCGCCATTTGGCCTCCGCCTCCATTCTCACTGACCCGACAGCCACCAGGAAAACGTGCAGCTCCCCGAGTCACAAAGCAGCTCGAGGACTGTACAGACTAGATCTGATCAAACCCCAGAGGTAGTCCTGGCTCATCAAAACGAGAACTAGCTCTCAGCATAAGCAGGTTGAGTGGTGGTCGCCTAGAGCACCACCTGCTGGAGGAGGCACCACTGCAAGCTGTCTGTAAACTGAAGTTTCATTTTCTGATTTATTACAGAAATTCAAATTGAAAATCCTCCCAGACGCTGTCAGAGTTTTCCACGTGATCGTCCAGACAGTAAGTCCATCGACACACAGTCTAAGTCAAAATAATGTGGCACTTTTTTATTTAATCCAATAAAATGTTTTATTACTTGTTGCTTTTTTAGAGTTACTGCATTTATTTAATATTTGTAACTTTTTTATCATGTTCATCAGAATTTTTGAGAAGTTTTCTACTCCTTTGTTTGTTCTTGTAAACTTTACCTAATACTGTAAGTTTTGCAGGATACTTAGAAAAACATCTTTGGGATGCAGGACGTCATCTTAAATATTACACACTGGAACTTTCATCTGCTGAAAGTATTAATTAAAGAGATGTAAGAAATAAATATTGTTTGTGTCTGTCAGTGTCACATCACGTCCAGCCAGTAGAGTTGAGCAGCTGCTGGGACTTCCTGTCTGCTCACAGTAAGTTTAAATAAAGTTTAATTATCTAACACAAACTTCTTGTGTGTGTGTGTGTGTGTGTGTGTGTGTGTGTGTGTGTGTGTGTGTGTGTGTGTGTGTGTGTGTGTGTGTGTGTGTGTGTGTGTGTGTGTGTGTGTGTGTGTGTGTGTGTGTGTGTGTGTGTGTGTGTGTGTGTTTGTGTGTGTGTGTGTGTGTGTGTGTGTGTGTGTGTGTGGGTTTGTATTTCTGACCTCCTGAGGACCAGTTTCCAGACATTTACTATCTTTCTGGGGTCCGAGGGTTCTTGTGGGGACCGAAGCCTGGGTTAGTTATAGATCAGTAATGGTTAAGGTTAGTAAAAGGGTTTGGGTTAGGTATAAATCCTGTTACTAAAATCAATGGAAGTCAATGGATGGTCCCCATAAGGATAGCAAAACAAACGTGATGTGTTTAGCAAACAGAATTGTGGGTCTGGGTACCTTCTTCTATCAGGACAGATTTACTCTACAACAGCTGAAGTTTAATTTCCCCTTTCTGTTGTATAATGTGCTTTTATGAGGCACAACGGACCGTATCTGGTTTCTGAGTGGACAGGTAGAGAGACAAAGACATTTAAATGACAACATTAAAGAGACAATTTCATACATATTCCAGGACTTTGTGGTTATTTTTTAAGTATTAACCAGTAATATGAAACATTTTATGCCTAAAAAACATCAGGAAACACTGATTAACAGACCTTTCAATCTGTCTGCATTAAAATTCAGGTGGTTCCGGCTCCTTCCGTCAGGCCTCCAGCAGCAACCTGTTCAAATTCGTTATTCGAATTTGCTGGACTCTGATTGGCTAACAAACTAGCCTATGAGAGCAAGGTATACTGTTTCCTGCCCCGCTGCACATGGCAACAGCAGACGTTGTGTCTTCCTGTTTGCTACGTCTTTATGCTAACAGCTTTTAGCCAGCAGCATGCTAGGTGTGGTTTCAACTGCGGGAGCTGATGAATACTAACGAACAAAGGAGTTGTGATGAAACAGAACAGTCCAAATACATTTGTTAATGTTGATCACAATCATAAAGACATTACCTATAACTCTTAAGAGTTTTTATACAAACATTCAGTTATATATAAAGGCTTGTTTGCTCGTGTGTACTTGTGTGTGTTTTAGTGTATGTGTGGGGACTTTTATGTGTCAGTGTGTGTAGATTTCAGTCTCTGTGCACCAGGAAGCACAAACCTGCTCAACATTTTCATGGTGGTGGGGGGGCAATGTTGGGGTGACACCAATCACACTCACTGGCCACTTTATTAGGTACACCTTGCAAGTACTGGATTGAGCCCCCTTTTGCCTTCAGAACTGCCTCAATTCTTCGTGGCATAGATTCAACAAGGGGCTGGAAGCATTCCTCAGAGAGTTTGGTCCATATTGACATGATGGCATCACACAGTTGGCGCAGATTTGTCGGCTGCACATCCATGATGCGAATCTCCCGTTCCACCACATCCCAAAGATGCTCTATTGGATTGAGATCTGGTGACTGTGGAGGCCATTTGAGTACAGTGAACTCATTGTCATGTTCAAGAAACCAGTCCGAGATGATTCCAGCTTTATGACATGGCGCATTATCCTGCTGAAAGTAGCCATCAGAAGTTGGGTACATTGTGGTCATAAAGGGATGGACATGGTCAGCAACAATACTCAGGTAGGCTGTGGTGTTACAATGATGATCAATTGCATACACACATCCCCCACCAAACTGAGGTGAGCCAGACCCTCACCGGGGACAGCTGACAGCAGCCCCCCAGAACAGCATCCATCACACAGCCACGTCCAGACTCTAGGACCTGCAGAAGGGGGTGGGGTGATTTATCATGTATGCAATACTAGTGCATTAAAAAGGGGGAGAGGAGTCCAGGGGGGGAGGGGACATCCTACTGCTGGCTGACAGCTGAACCATACCCCCCCACCCACCTCCATGGAGGGAAAATGGTTATTTAAATATTTCCAGGAGGAAACGGTGAACATCCTTGTCACTGAGTCTAATTCTCTTGTGATTATTTTCTCATGAGTTTTGAACTTAATGTAACTTTGTTTTTGATTGGTTTTTTTTTTATTTCAGTGTCTGAACTGAGAGTTGTTCTGCTGGGGAACAGCTGGTCTGAGAGGAGTTCAGTAGGGAACTTCATGCTGGGAGAGACCAGGTTCAACACTCAGAGAGAACCAGACCGCTGTGAGAGAGTCAGAGGAACCTGGAAGACAAAAGACTTGGTTCTTATCAACACTCCAGATCTGCTGCATCTCCGTTTCTCACAACACAAACTCTCAGAGAACATTAGAGACTGTGTGAGACTCTCTGCTCCGGGACCTCACGTGTTCCTGCTGGTTTTGCAGCCTGAAGACTTCAATCAGGATCAAAAACAGAAACTCTGTGGAATCCTGAAGTTATTCAGTGATCAATCATTGGATTTTTCGCTGAGTCTGATATTAACACCTAAAGAAGAAAGTTCAGGTTTCATGGAAAAGTTCAGGGAGGAGCCACATCTACAAGACATGATCAGAAAGTGCAAGTACAGATATCTGTGGGAGAAGAACCTTAAACCTTCAACACTGATTACATGGTTGGGTCAAACTGCAAAAGAGAAGCGTGGAGAGCATCTGAGATGTGATGCCATTCATGAAGATGCAGGAACGTTTAAAAGCAGTAAATCTCTGTTAAACCTGGTTCTGTGTGGGAGGGGTGGACCAGTGAAGACCTCAGCAGCCAGGGCCATTTTAGATCAGACGGAGCTTCAGTCAGTCTCCAACTCATCAGAGTGTGTTAAATATCAGGGAGAGGTGTGTGGACGTTGGGTTTCAGTGGTGGAGCTGCCTGCCTTGTCTGGAAAACCTCAGCAGGAAGTGATGGAGGAATCATTCAGGTGGATCTCCCTCTGTGATCCTGAGGGTGTCCAGGCCTTCATCCTGGTCCTACCTGTGGCTCCTCTCACTGATGAAGACAAGGGAGAGTTACAGACCATCCAGGACACGTTCAGCTCTCGAGTCAATGACTTCACTATGATTCTGTTCACTGTGGACTCAGATCCTACAGCTCCAGCTGTCAGAGACTTTATAAACGATAACAAGGAGGTCCAGGAACTCTGTCAGAGCTGTGGAGGAAGATACTTTGTTCTCAACATCAAGGACAAGCAGCAGATCCCAGAACTGTTAGAGACTGTAGAAAAATTAATCCTTCACAAGAATGATCACCGTTTTTACTCAGCAGACACATTTGTTCAGGCCCAAATAGAAAAAATTGTACAACAGAATGAAAAACTCTCTCTGCAACAAGCTGAACTGGAAAAACTTAAACATGAGAGATCTGTGACTGGTAAGAGCTTAAATATAATGAAAGTGTGATATTTTATATTCTGGGTGAAACTGTCAACATCTAATAAATGATGAATGTTGCAGGTGATGAAGAGCAGCAGCGTCCAGAGAGTCTCAGGATCGTTCTGATCGGGAGAACCGGCTGTGGGAGGAGCTCATCAGGAAACACGATTATTGGAAGAAAAGAATTTAAAACTGCATCAAGTCAAACATCAGTTACTAAACGATGTCAGAAAGCACAGGGTGAAGTGGAGGGTCAACCTGTTGTTGTGGTTGACACACCTGGTCTGTTTGATTCAACACTGTCACATGAAGAAGTGAATGATGAGTTGGTGAAAGGTTTCAGTCTTCTGGCTCCTGGACCACATGTCTTCCTGTTAGTGTTACGCATCGGCAGATTCACACCAGAAGAGGAAACACTAAATTTGATCAAAAAAGGTTTTGGGAAGAATTCTGAAAAGTTCATGATGATTCTTCTAACGGGAGGAGATTCATTGGAGCATGATGGGATGTCTGTGGAAGAATACATGAACACACAATGTGATGATTCCTTTAAGAAACTCATTGCAGACTGTGGAGGAAGATACCACGTGTTCGATAACCATAAAACAAACCATGTGCAAGTTTGTGAGCTGATAACAAAAATCAACCAAATGGTTCAGAAATATGAAGGTGATTATTACACCAGTGAGATGTTGCAAAAGGCAGAAGCACCGATACAGAAAGAGATGAAGAGAATCCTGAAGGAGAAAGAAGAACTTGAACAAAAACATGAGGAAGAAATGCAAACAATGAAGAAAAGAATGGAAATACAGAGAGCCGAAATAGAACTAGAGAGAAAACAAAGAGTTATAGAACACAAAGAAAAGGAGGAAAAAATAAAAGAGGAAAAACAAAAGACAGAAGAAGAGGACAAGATGAGAGAAAGAGAGGAAGAACAGCAAAGAGACGTGTGGGAAGTAAAACCAGAAGCTTTGAGAAATGAATTAAAATTAGTGTTTAAAGAATCTGAGCAGGAGAGAGAAAAAGCAGAAAGAAAAGAAGATGAAATCAGAAAAGAACAAGAGAAACAACAAATGGAGAGCGAGACGGAATCAGAATATTGGATGGTCAAAAATGAAGATCAGTGCGCCTGTTGTTCCCAGTGTTGCATTAATCCTTAGATTAACTAATCCCATATATCAAGGACGCAATACACATTATTTAGAAGGTTTTAATATTAGTTGTCACAAAACATCAAATTCTGACTTAATAATATTATATTATTATTATATATTATACCTAATAACTCTGTTAAAGGAAACTGCAGAGAAGAGATTAATGTCACAATGATAATCAGGGATGAAGACATGGACGAGGTAAAAACCTCCATGGGAGTGAAATATTCATGTGAACATGAAGGAAGGATCACTAAAGTCTGAACTTTATCTGCATCTAAAGACATTTAATACATCATACATATCTGTTCTGTTTTTCTATTAAAAAAATTAACACTATTGGTTCATATTTATCAGGTTTAAACATTTTCACTTGTATTATTTTGTTATAAATTTTTTAAATGTTATTAAAAGTAATATTTTATTTTATCAATCCATATAAAAGTAACAGCTTGTTGTGGAACATCTAAGCAGCATTTTCATGCTCAGAATCCAACTGGACATTAGAAGTAAAGTTTTACATGAACCTCAGGTCAGCAGATGATTTTAAGTAAATCTTAATCTCAAAGTACTTGAAATAGGAAATTACCGACTGCTGCTTCTATATATATAAATGTTTAACACTGTTCCTTTTGGTTATCACAGTGACGTTATCACTATTACAGATCGTACCGCAACGGTTGTTTCCCAGGCATGGACAAAGAGACGTGGTTATTGGGATCAAAATGTAACTTTGTTTGTTTACTGAAAATCAAGACAAAGGGGGGAAAAACATGAGGGAACAAACAGCACAGGGCTGAGCCGGACCGTTGCATCAGGCAGGTATGGACTGTAACACCCCCTCCCTTAAAACCATTGCTCTATCCTGAAAAACAAACCCAAGGAGTACCTCAGAGAAGTGACTTGGAAGCTTTAAAAGAATATTCACATTCCTTAGACCAAGAAATGGGCAGGCTCCATAGACCAACCAGGACTAAAAAATTCTTACAAAAACACTAATAATAACCAGCCTGTCCTAAAAACCAATTCCCTTCAGGAGTGTGATAGGACAGGAACGCCTCAAATTTTACATTCACTACATACTAGGCTACATCTAGAACCCTCTACAGGAGATCAGTCCTGTCCACAGCTAGAACCCTCTACAGGAGATCAGTCCTGTCCACAGCTAGAACCCTCTACAGGAGATCAGTCCTGTCCACAGCTAGAACCCTTTACAATGGCTCCCTGAAGAAGAACTGAGCTACAACAACATTTAATTTCCCTTCAGGGATTAATAAAGTATTTTTGATTTGATTTGATTAAAACTCTCCTTTTTGAACTCTCACCTCTTGGCAAAAGAAGAGGAGTTTGTCAGCTGATCACATCTGCAGTCACCTGTTGGGGCGGAGCATCAGAGTATGTGACACGAGGAGGCTGAACAGATTGATAATGAGGGCTGGTTCAGTCCTGGAGACTGAACTGGAGTCTCTTGAGTTGACTGTCCAAAGGAGGATGAAGAACATGATGGAAAACCCTCATTATCTGCTTCAGAACACAGTAACTCAACAACAGAGTGTCTTCAGTCAGAAGATTCTTCATAATCCGCTGCAGCACAGACCGCTACAGGAGATCCTTCCTGTCCACAGCTAGAACTCTCTATGGCTCCCTGAAAAAGAACTGAGCTACAACAACACTTGAATTTCCCTTCGGGGATTAATAAAGTATTTTTGATTTGATTTGATTTTGATTTGTCCCTGGTCTGGAGTCTGTTGCTTGATTTGAGTTCACTAACAGAACTTCATCATGACAACAACAGTCTAACTTAACAGAAAAATCAGGGAGGGTGTGAGTGGCTGAGAACGGACAGGTTTTTTTTCTACATGAACTGCAGGATTTGAATTTAAAGAGATCATTTCATACACATTTCATGACTTAATGGTTATTTCTTAAGTATCAACCTGTAATATGAATCATTTTATCTCTAAAAAACGTCAGGAAACACTGATTCACAGACCTTTCAATCTGTCTGCATCAAGATTCAGCTTGCTTCGCCAAGCTTCGGGCAGTATCTGCCAGAGCCAGGTTATAAATGTAGATTAAAGTAAACAATTAAACCTGAACTCTGAATGTTTTTTCCAGTATTTTTATATTTACTGGTTTCTCTTGATTTTTTCTACAATGTAAGAATTTTTATTGAAACAAATATAGAGCCAGGAAAACTAATCAGACTGAATGTTAAAGTTGAAGAACCAAAAACAAAACAGAGGAGGTCTGGGTACTCTGCAGACTCTGGGTGTGTGCTCTCTGAGCTCTGGGTGCTCTGGAGTATCTGCAGGCTGGGTGCTCTGAAGGATCTGCAGACTCTGGGTGCTCTGCAGGATCTGGGCGCTCTCCAAGCTCTTGGGACTCTGGGTGCTCTGGAGGATCTGCAGACTCTGGGTGCTCTACGAGCTCTGGGGACTGTGGGTGCTCTGGAGGATCTGCAGACTCTGGGTGCTCTGGAGGATCTGCAGACTCTGGGTGCTCTCCGAGCTCTGGGGACTCTGGAGGATCTACAGACTCTGGGTGCTCTGCAGGATCTGGGCGCTCTCCGAGCTCTGGGGACTCTGGAGGATCTACAGACTCTGGGTTCTCTGCAGGATCTAGGTGCTCTCCGAGCTCTGGGTGCTCTGGAGGATCTGCAGGCTCTGGGTTCTCTGCAGGATCTGGGTGCTCTCTGAGCTCTGGGTGCTCTGGAGTATCTGCAGGCTGGGTGCTCTGCAGACTCTGGAGGATCTGCAGGCTCTGGGTTCTCTGCAGGATCTAGGTGCTCTCCAAGCTCTGCAGACTCTGGAGGATCTGCAGGCTCTGGGTTCTCTGCAGGATCTAGGTGCTCTGGGTGCTCTGGAGGATCTGCAGGCTCTGGGTTCTCTGCAGGATCTAGGTGCTCTCCGAGCTCTGGGGACTCTGGAGGATCTACAGACTCTGGGTTCTCTGCAGGACCTGGGTGCTCTCTGAGCTCTGGGTGCTCTGGAGTATCTGCAGGCTGGGTGCTCTGCAGACTCTGGAGGATNCTGCAGGCTCTGGGTTCTCTGCAGGATCTAGGTGCTCTCCGAGCTCTGGGGACTCTGGAGGATCTACAGACTCTGCTGGCTCTGTTCAGCTTTGTAGATTATATCATCTTTTTTTTTTTCATTTTCATGACTATTTTTCCACGACTAAACTGAAAACATCGAAGAACGCTTAAACAGAAATGCGTGCAAACCGGTGCGGTTTCTGTGCAGTCGTTGCGCTGCAGCTGGCACAAACGCCGCCCAGAAGTGATGTGCGCGGCTTGGCTGCAGTCGCGCGCTCAGTTTGCTGCCGTGCTGCATACCAGCGCATGTCCGCGCGCCACCACCAGCATCTGTTCACGGTTCGGTCAGATGGTGTTTCCTGCTGCAATTATTGGGTGTGTGTCGAACCGATTCCGACCGCAGCAGCTGTGAGATGTTCAGTTTGTCATGGCAAAAGGTCTGTTTCCATGGGGGGTCATCAGAACGCCAGTATACGTCCAGGTAAGACCGTGGGAAACCCCGCGACACGGCTTAGTGGGATGTTTCTGTTAACAGGCATGATGTGAGCTTATGTTAGCATGTATCATGTGATCATCACATTTTGCCTTTAGAACGACTGGAACGTTTCTGGATCATGTCATAGGTTCCTCAGAATGACTCATAAAGTCACTTGATGCTCCGGCAAGACAAGAGTCAACCGTCATCCGGATCCCGGTTACTATGGCAACCACTTCACTGATGCAGCTGGTGTGCAAACATTCAGAAGAAGCTGAAGCTTTTCTGTGTCATGAGCCAGTAGCATGTTTCTGATTTGAGATGAGGTTACATGTATAAAACATGTGAAACCACAAGCTCCGATGTGTTATCTCCACAAAGTGAAACAGTCAGCTGAATTCACTGGTTTTCTAAACAGAAAGGAGAGTTTTGTTTTCGTTGCTGGTGCTTGCTTCCTGTCTGCACAGGCTTGCATGTGCAAAGAAAAACAAAAAACTGTCAAGTGCAGAGAGAAGTTGGGTCCCCAGAGACAGAGACAACCGGATCTGGTTTCTGGGACATCACAGGAGTGGTTCGGTGATCCTCTGAGACTAACTAAAATACAAAAACTGTGCAGGAGCTTTTGTTCACATGCAGATTAATATTCAGTTTAGGGGTTTTGAGATGTAATTCTAATATAACTCCTGAAAAGTCACAAAGAATATAGAAACTTCATATGAGGAGATGCTTCTCACACATGGTCCAAACAAAAGTGTTTTACTGACATCAAAACAGATGAATGTTTCAGATTGTATAAATTCGGTTCATGGGTCATTCGGTTGCACAGAAAGAATAATTAACTATCACTGTCTCTGTTTTATTAATTATCTGAGCTTGAACAATGTTTTATTTTGAAAAAAGACTGAATTTTCTCTGTTACATTCATCTGTTTCAGTCTTGATGCATGTCAAGACGCTTGACTTGGTCATATGATACGTTAGTGCTGAAAACAAAGCCACAAGTTAACAAGTAAATAACAAACATGTCTGGAAAGTTTCTTTGTGAAGGAGAGTCTCAATGAGCTTTAATTTATAACTCGTGTTTCAGGTTTTGTTTTCTCGTCTTAACTCCTGTCTCCCTGTGAAGAGACAGGAAACTTCCAATAAAAAACAGAAGCTGCATTTAACAGACAAAACCAGGAGCTCGATTTTAAAAATGGATGAATCGTGACATGAGATCAGAAGTGACGACGGTCTTAAAAGTCTGTTTGAGACACCAACTCTGACGGAGTTCTGGATTAAAGTCACGAGTCATGATTAAACTCAGAACACAGTGAGATTCCACAACAACACTGAAAACACTGTTACCATTTCCGACAGCCTGTCTGTGTGAAGCGGGTTTTCTGCAGTGACAGAATCCAAAACAACCCTGGACTCCAGCAGACCACTTCCGGTCTCCCTGTCCCCCATTAGCACTAGATGGGACTGTCTCATTACAGAGAAACAGACTCAGGTCTCCCACTGATTCAGCATTATGGTGAGTTATATTTCATGCACTTTATATTTGTTTTTATGGGGCATCTTATTTTGAAGGCATGTTTAAAGTTACCATAGCAACCAGCGATACGGAGAGGAGTTATTAATGTTATTTTGTCGGGATGTTACGCTGCTAATTAAACTGTAAATTCACATTAGATTCACTTGTACAAGGTTTGATGCTCGTATCATTTTATTTTGGTACCAGTCTATAAAATTATTGTTTGATATTAAACTGATTGTGGCATAAAAAAAGGTTGGAGCCCGCTGATTTAGAAACCAGACAGATGAGATGTGTTTAGCTGTATGAACTGGTCAATCATGGAGGTTGAAGCGAGGAGTTTTCTGTTAGAGGCTCCTTTGTTAAAACATCGGTGTGCAATATTTAGAGCTGTTGTTAAAGCTGTCAGTAATATCTGACCAGATATGTCCTCAGGCTGTTTCCATCCTGTGTTTCAGATCTCATGTCCACACAGCTGCCCATATCTGAGGGAAAGCTGTATAATCATACATAATCAATGAATGTGGGCAAGCTGCAAAAACGAGCTGCCAGATCAGAGATGTGTTGCTGATGACTGGCTTTAATCTCCTCTCACACTCAGAAGTTACACCTGCTGGTGCATTTCTTTCATTATTTGTCTGTATTTTAACTAATCCATCAATGTTGATACAGTTTGAACAGAAAGCTCTCAGATGTAGTTGGTTGGTGTAGAAGAACAAGTTTAACTAGATAAAGATAAGCTTTTACAACCATCTCAGACACACTCTCAGAAATAGAGGTACGAGACAAGAACATTTTTGTACCTATAGGTAAAATGTTTTCAAATGTTCCCTTAAAAGTACAATATTGGTCTTTAAAAGGTCAGAAATGTCCCTCTGAGGGTTCAAATTGATATAAAGTACAAATTTGTACCATTTCATCTGCACCTGTAACCCTGGTCAAGGCTGGTTAATCTCCATTTTATTAAAGGTGTGATGACATCACTGTTTAAACTGGCGTAAAGCTATTTCATGTAGTAGATATGCCCGCATATGTCAACTCACAAAAGAATTTGATTAAAAAACTAACACGGCGGGGGTGTACGGGCAGGTCAGAATCCTCTTCTCAGCAACACGGTTCCTTTCATTAATGATATGTGGGTCTCCCTGGCTGACTTCGCTCTGATTGGCTACAACCATTGCCCGCAGCAAGCCTTTCTTCTCGGCTCCGCCAATAGTCCAGTAACATGGCGAGTGGACGTTTACAACCGTATATGTTCGAGCCTGAAACGTCTTCTGAGGAAGACGGAGGGGTGAACACATAAAACTCAACTAATCACATGAGCGAATAAACAGTGCTGTCAGATGTTATCAATGAAAATAGATTCACAATATGGTATGATAAACCTGTTGCTCACGGACATTGTTGCTAGAGCGGCTATCACATGCTAGCATCATGAACTCTTCAGACCACGAACAAACGTTTATCAGGCAAGGCAGCATTTTATTAAATAAATAAACTTACGGGTATTGACGATGTGGTCGCCTCCTTCAGGGTTGGTAAAGAATTTTTAATTAAAATCAGTTTCTTTGACAATCCCAACTTGAATTCACCCAAGTTATGGAAGCAGTCCTCCGTGAAGTGAGCTGAACATATTTTCTAATTGAGGTTATAACTGCGTGGCACTTCTCCATAAATGAACTTCAGCCACTCTTCTCTAGTTTTTTCATCCTTCGGGAGTGAGTG
>SSNP01000112.1:1565557-1580982 GCA_006937955.1 Pachypanchax playfairii | reverse complement strand
TGTTTACTTTACTGTGCACTTTTATTGGACGCTATGAAATACGTAGGATGAAATGCCACGTAGGAAAAAATGGTGCTTTCCGATTTAACCGTTTTTTAAATATGAAACAAAGCGGACCGCCCACAAACGGGAACTTTGATACTCGCTTTGGACGTTCACACGGCCTCATCAGTGCACAACACATCATGATATACCCCAAAAACCTCAAAAAAGTGCATTTTGATGTCATAACCCCTTTAAGTTTCATCCATCCTTTTCAATATTATGGTTTACATGTTACATGTTTACAAGAAGGGTACAAATTCTTGTCGCTGGGGGTGTACCCTGTAGTCCAGGTCCATTTTTGTACCTTATGAAGTTGTTCCACTAAAACAGTAAAATTATGACACATTTTGAAGTTTTAAACCAACATTCTGAAACATAATATTGAAAATGATGGAAGAAACTTAATAAAATGGAGATTAACCAGCCTTGACCAGGGTTGCAGGTGCAGTTGAAATGGTACAAATTTGTACTTTATATCAATTTGAACCCTCAGAGGGACATTTCAGTCCTTTTAAAGACCAATATTGTACTTTTAAGGGAACATTTTAAAACATTTTACCTATAGGTACAAAAATGTCCTTGTCTCGTACCTCTATTTCTGAGAGTGCACAGTCAGTCTCTAATGTTATATTGCCTCATATTATAACTATCTTCATTCACACTGGGTGAAAACAGAATCCAACAGACAGAAAAAAGGAGCCAGTGCTAAAATAAAAGCCACAAATTATCAAGAGACTGATAATCAGCTATAATTGAGATGCACATCTGAATCGCTGTTAGTTTTATAAGACAGATACAACAGATAAAGAGCTATGACTCAGTACAGGAGCTGAGCTCCAAATGGTTCAACTCTCTCTATGTTGATGGTTATTTGTATTAACATTGATGTCTGCAATAAGGAAGTGTGATTATTCACCAGTCATCATTCAGTTTGCAAATATATGGTTTATAAAACTTTTATTCACGTCTCTGCAGCAGTGACCGACTGTTTTCTTTACATCCTCTAATATGTTCAGATTAGTTTCATGTTGTTATTGTAATTTTTACTTGTAAAAACACACAAAACACAGGGTTTGAATGCATGAAAGGAAGGATTTGTGTTTGTGGTTACTTTTACCTTCTTGTGCCAGTGAGCGTTTGCACAGTCCTACACAGAGCTGCTGGTAATGTAGGGCAGAAGCATTTGAGGTGTACTTGAAGTATTCTGCAGAACAAAGAGGAATGTTTAAGTTTCTTTATCATCATTCAAAATAAGAGAGTCATAATAAGAGAGTTGAGCCATTTGAAGAAACACAGAGGATGAATTAAAAAGTGCAGTATTATATTTTTAACTAGGACATGGCTGCAGGATCATAGTCTGGACTCTAAATCCCCTGAACACAACATCCAGGATACATGAAGGATGAAAGGAGGGACTGCAATCCACCGGCCTGAGCTACAGTGTCCGAAAAATACACAACTTAACCCCTCAAACTCCTCCAACACTATCAGCGTTTCAAACATGACACAACAGTGCTGGGCTTCATTCCCTGTAATGTGTGAACAGGAGTGATGTGCAAAAACTGTGTGGAGTGAGAAGCACTGCATGTCCCAGCATCACAAAAACAAGAGAAATGATTGTGTTCTTGCAAATACTGGACTAAAATTCTCTAGTGAGGTTGAGTTTGAAATAAAAACTCTGATCTCTATTTAAATAAAATGTAAATGTGCATGTAGCATTTAAAATTTTCAGGTTTATATTTTTAAGTTTCTGTGTTGCAACAAGAAGTTTTACTTTATATTTGAATAAAACTTCCCAACATTAATGTCATGATGCTAAAGAGAAGAGAAGACTCAGTTAGAGGAACTCTGGAGCAATCAGATGGTTAATGGTTGAGTACCAGCTTTTAAGCTGCTATACTTAATTTGCATAACAAATTAGCTTACTATATTGTTTTTCATGCCCATTAAAAACGTTTTAACACATCATGGAGAAAAATATGTTGTGAAGATTAAAAAAAGACGAAAAAAAATTATTAAGTGATTCTCCCGTATTTGTCTAAAAACATCAACCAATCAAATGGTTCGACCCGAAAGGAATGATTGGACAGTCTCTCCAGCCATACGGACTTCTGCATTTATTTGGCTTCTGTGCTGCTAATAAACTGAGACATGTTACTGCAGCACACCACTGCTGGGAGTGTTTGCCGCTCTACCATGTGACAGCAGGAGAAACAGCCGCCGGCTGGTTCCACGTCAGGTTCAGGACAAAGTAACAATTAATGTCAGTTGTTTGTTGTTATATTGTTTTAACTTACCGGTGATTCCGCCATGTTACGGTACTTGAATGAACTGCAGACCAGTGTCTTGCACTCTGTCGTCTTCTGGGGCTACGCGTGTTTCCAAACCTGGGGGGGCGTTGCTTAGGAATTCTACCCGACGGGAGGGGCTGAGAGTTCTGAGACTTTGTTGACAGTCTAAGCTAGGCGATCTGAAACCAGGGATATCAGCTTTAACATGGTCTTTTGATACTGAACGCCATGTTTCCCCCACCACTCATCAGTAAAGGCTGCACGTTGGCACAGCTAGTAGCACTGCTGCCTTACAGTAAGAAGGTTCTGGGCTCAAACCCAGCCAGGTCCTTTCTGCATGTTCTCCTCTGTGCATATGTGTGTTTTCTCCAGGGACTCAGGGTTCCTCACACAGTCCAAAAATATACATGATAGACTAACTGGTGGTTCTAAGTTGGTGTGAGAGTGAATGATTATATAAATGAACAAAAACATCTGCAGATTAAAATAATCACACACTTTTTTCCTGAGCTTTTATTGCTGACATGGAATTAAAATAACGTCACTTTGCTGAAGTGGTTGATGTTGCATCAGTTGGCCACCAGATGTCGCTGTTCTTAGACTGAAGCTTCACTGCTTTGAGTGTTTTTAGAATAATTGAAAGAAAACCTCAGAGCTTCATGAGGTTTCTGATCTGTTGCTGTTATTGATTAGGATTAAGTTATTAGTTGTTCCAATGGTTCCAATAGATTCTGATTTTTATCTGATATTTTTCTTGTTTCTGCTTCTTTAATCAATGGCTTCCTCAGTTTCCTTCACCTCACACCTGCTTTGTATTTAGTATTAATTCCACAAATATTCAATTTTTCACTGTGACAGATTGTTCTTCAGTCCTTCTACATTCCTCGTGTCTCTGGTTCACGGCTCTAAGTTTTTTCCCCGTGAGTTTCTGACTCTGCTTTCCTGACAGATCGTTCTTTTGATTAGTAAGTTTGTTTACTTGAGCTTTCAGACTCTATGATCCACTTCTTAGATCCTTTAAAGAAGAACTAGACTTGAACGTTGCTTTAAAAATAAACCAAATGATCTAAAAAAAGATGTTATAGTTTTCCTCTTAGTCCAACTGCTCAAAAATAGTTATAGAACATTTTAATCAGAGTTTGAGTTATTTAAACTGCTGGGGGAGTCAGTATCAGCTGTTTCAGTGTTAATGAAACTATCAACAGCTGCACTAAAGGAGAAACACTGGATGGTTCTTCAGGTGGAAACAGACATTTTATAAACTTCATTTCAGTAGTTTTGCATTTGTTTTGAGTCAGTGTCTCTGCTGGTAGCATGAGGAGACACCTGGACACTACCTGTCATCTCATAAGGAGCCAAACAAACTACAGATGATTATTTTTAATGAGGGCAACAATGTTTCAGTAAATTGGACCAGCTGTTCTGTAGTTTGATCATTTTCATTCTCATCAGATAATGTGGCGTTTTTGTTCCTGACACATGACCCGTTTCATATCAGTACAGATATTCAGCAGGATCTTCATTCCAAATGAGCTGATGTGTTTTTAAAGTGAGTAGAGTATATAATAAAAAACTTGCAGAAAACTTTCATGACTTTAACTATAAGTTTATCTACTGCCATCAAGTGGCCAAAAAGAAAACAGCAATGCTTTCCACTCAGTTTAAAAGTCAGTCAGTCATCATCTATACTTGTTTATGGTCACATAGAGCTGGTGTCTGTCTCCAGCAGTCACTGGGGGAGAGGCGGGGCTACACCTGGACAGGTTGCCAGTCCATCACAGGGCCACATAGAGACAAACAACCACTCACACAGGGATGTTATTAAGTAACATCAGGCATATTTTTGGTTTGTGGGAGGAAGAAAACACACACATGCATGAGGAGAACGTGTGAACTCTCGCTGCAAGGCAGCAGTGCTACCCACTGCACCACCGTGCAGCTGCAGTTTAAAATCCTATTGTAACATAGAAACATGAGCTTAATCAGGTTGGTAAAGACGACCTACTTCCACCTGCGTAATGTTGCTAAAATTAGGAGCATTTTGAATCAAAGTGATGCAGAAACATTAGTTCATGTATTTATTACTTCTAGACTTGATTACTGTAATTCATTATTATCAGGATGTTCTAATAGTTCTGTTAAAGACCTCCAGCTGATCCAAAATGCTGCTGCCAGAGTTCTGATGAGAGTTAGAAGAGTCTTTCAGTTATAAAGCAGTTATAAACTTTAAGAAGCCTTAAAACTTTCTGTTTGATCAATCCTATAGTCAGGGTTAGCTTGGGTTCTCCTGATCCATCCCTTTAGTTATGCTGCTATAGTCTCAGACTGCTGGAGGACATACTGTCCACATGTCTTCACTATGGTGTCTCTCTTTACTCTCCATGTTTGTATTTATTATTATTGTTGCCATTAACTTGAACTCTGTTTATCTCTCCATAGAAATGACGACTGACCCAAATTCATATGTGTTTGTCTCTTTCCTGTCCTCTCAGACCCCAGTGGGTCCAGTAGAACTCATCCTGGTTCTGGTTCTACTGGAGGTTTCTTCCTGTCCTCTCTGACCCCAGTGGGTCCAGTAGAACCAATCCTGGTTCTGGTTCTGACTGGAGGTTTCTTCCTGTCCTCTCAGACCCCAGTGGGTCCAGTAGAACTCATCCTGGTTCTGGTTCTGACTGGAGGTTTCTTCCTGTCCTCTCAGACCCCAGTGGGTCCAGTAGAACTCATCCTGGTTCTGCTGGAGGTTTCGTTCCTTCCCTTCGTCTCCAACTTGTGCTGCTCAGGATTGAGCTGAATTATCAGTTTAACCCAATCTGCTGGTTTCTTCTACTAACTGGCATTTTATAATCCAGTGAATCTGATTATTGATTCTAATTGTTCAAAATGTTTTTCTGAACCGGTTGTTTTTATTTGCACTTGCTGGATTGTTTCTGTTTAGTGTTTTAGAATGCTCAGTAATGTGGTGGCATTTCATTTGATTTGATTTGATTATTGACGTTTTAATTGTTTGAATTTAACTGATTTTATGGAAAGCACTTTGGAGTGTTATATAGGGCTTTATAAATAAATGTTTTATTGATTGATTGATTGATTGATTGATTTTTAATTGACCCTATATAAATAAAATTGAATACATTGAATTACATCGGTGTACTCAGTTGGCAGCACCTGGTTGTTATTTACACTGAGCAGTCAGAGTGGCGTTCTGTGCTGGAACAGCTGTGAACGTTTATATACTTTAAATAAAACAAGAGTTTATAATTTCAATGTAAATTTTGAAGCCATATTCATTGTAACTGTATTTTTTACACATATTACACAACAGGTCAGATTCTCCTATCTACGCATCAAGTACCTGTTCTTTTCCTGGCTGGTGGTGTTTCTGGGAAGCTGGATTGTTTATGTGGAATACTCGACCTACACAGAACTGTGCCAAGGACACGACTGCAAAAATGCCATAGTCAGTAATTTATTCTGTCTGTACTCCTTCGATCTGCTCAAACTGTTTGTTTCCTTTGAGATGAACATTCATTTTTTATTTATCAGTGTGACAAATACAGAAAAGGAGTCATTGATGGCTCAGCCTGCAGCAGCTTGTGTGAGAAAGAAACATTTTACCTAAGAAAATGCTTCACAACCAGACCAAACAGTCAGGTTCGTTTTTATTTAAATAAATCTCCCGTCTGCTTGATTTCATTCATCTGTTCCTCAGTTTGTCTCCTTCATTGTAGGTTTACTCAGGGAACTGGGGAGATTTGGAGGGACTCATTAAGTGCAGGATGGAGGAGACCCTTCATTATGATTTGGGAGGTGAAATGGCATCCAGGAAGGAAGTTGCTGCCTTCAACAAGCCCACTAAGGGAACCTCGGTGGAACAGTTCAGAGAAATGATTCTGAACCACTTAAAGGTCAG
The DNA here is from genome assembly GCA_006937955.1 of Pachypanchax playfairii. Classification (NCBI taxonomy): domain Eukaryota; kingdom Metazoa; phylum Chordata; class Actinopteri; order Cyprinodontiformes; family Aplocheilidae; genus Pachypanchax; species Pachypanchax playfairii. The sequence continues at coordinate 1,574,736 of SSNP01000112.1, read as the reverse complement.
GAAGGTTTTCCTAAATCCTGCAAAGTGTCTAAAGTTAAAGTTTTGGTTTGTCTTGAACCTTTTTTTTGTTTTTACAGGATAAAGTGGGAGATCAAGCCAACCTTGCAGACCTGGCAACCCACGTGCTGTCTACTGCAGATGCAAATAAGGACGGCCACATCTCGCTGCCAGAAGCCCGCTCTGCGTGGGCTCTGCTGCAGATCAATGAGTTCCTGTTGGCTCTGGTCTTGCAGGACCGCGAGCACACACCAAAGTTACTGGGCTTCTGTGGAGACCTGTATATGATAGAGAAGGTGCCGTACTCTCCGTTGTTTGGAATCAGTTTACCTTGGATCATTGAGGTGTGGATTCCTGCTGGTCTGCGCCGCAGCATGGACCAGTGGTTCACCCCCTCGTGGCCTCACAAGGCCAAGGTCTCCATCGGCCTGCTGGAGCTGGTCGAGGACATTTTTCATGACACTTTTGGCAGTTTTCTAATGTGTGATGTCAGAACTACAACCTTTGGCTATAATGACCGGTATGACTTTAAAGTGATGGATGCCCAGTACATCATCCCTGAAGCAACTTTCCAGGAAATAATCAGGCAGCAGCACTGCTACGTCGACGAGGATTGTCTTTATGGGACTGACTGTCTCACCAGCTGTGACCTCACAAAGCATCGATGCACACCTGAGGTCACCAGACCAAACCTGGCGAAGGCCTGTGACATACTGAAGGATTATATTCTGAGGGGAGCTCCACCTGACGTGAGCGAGGAGCTTGAGAAACAGCTGTATGCTTGCATTGCACTGAAAGGTTCAGCAGAACAGATGGAAATCGAACACTCGCTCATCCTGAACAATCTGAAAACGCTGCTGTGGAACAAGATCTCACATATTAAAGATTCTTAAACACCCCAAAACTCCCTCAGTCTTCTTAACCCTTTAACCACGAGAGATTTCTCAGCTAATTAACCATCATTAACACCGTTTTATTTCCTTCAGTACTCCGTTTTCTGTGCACATGTATTAAAAACAAAGATATACGTTAGTGTCAGCTGGTGGAGAGTAAAAGTACCAGTGATGTTTAAAGGCCTGTTTCATTCAGAGGAATGGAGCTGGTGCGGTTCTGTTACTTTAGCGGTTAAAGGGTTAACAGACAATCCTGGTAATATTGGAAACATATTTCACTTATATCTAATTGTACATGTATGTGGTGCAGTTTTTGTTGAGCTGGTCAGGAATCTGTCATGAAACCATATAATCAGTATTCTACAGAAAGTGGCAGAAACATTTCAGTGTTTTGTTTCCCAAAACATGAAAATAAAATGAACTTATACTGAATTAACTGAAAACCACTGACTCTCAGCTGGATGCAGAAGATAAAAAACAAACAGAGGGTTAATTCTTTTTCCATATTTATTAGAACAAATTTCTGCGATGGGAACAGCGTAGACAGACGCCTCATTCTGTAGCTTCCTGTTCCTGAGCCCGGAGGAAGCTGGCCTTCTTCTGAGCAACGCGGTCTTTCCTCTGAGCCAAAGAGAGCTTGGCGCGGTTCCACCTGGATCACAAAAAAACACAAATAACATTTGAGGTTTCAGTTACAAGAATCGTGACACAATGAGTTTAAATAGACACAATCCATCCAAGTCCTAAACTTGGATTAGATTCTGTCCTGGGCCTTCAGCCCTGGACTCACCTCTTCTTCTTGACTTCTTTGGGAGGCTTCTTTTCATGGACAGGGTTAGAACGAATAGTAGCGTGAGCCTTTTTGTACATTTCCTCCATCTGAAAACAAAGAAAAGATCATTTTAACACCACAAGCAAAATATTCTTTAAGTGTGTGAAAAACAAACGGCGTGTCTGGACGTGCACAGAAAGGACAGGCTTGACACTCAGCATGCAGGTGGAACTGGATTCTTACAGGTTCTAAGTGTTCCATCATATTACAGTTCTCCCTTTTAATGACTCGTTTATATATTCTTCACACCATCAACCTGTTAAAACCTGGAGATGAAACATGAGCCGTCACATCCACGATGTGCTTGTTCTGCACTCACATTCACAGCTGGGACAGTGTTTATTAATCTGACTTGATGCTGCACAAACATTAAACAGATAAGTATCTGAGCACGTGAAGGTCGAGGAAAGACGAGCAGCAGCAAGCGGCATCACGCAGTTTACTGAAGATTTAAATCTAATTCTAAACTCAGATTGATTTCATCGTGTTAGAATTCACAGACCTGTTTACACTATATGAAAAACACAATGTGACACTAAGGCTGTTTTCACACCTGATAGTCTGGTGGACTCGGTTCAATTGGGGACCAAAGTTACAACATTGTGGCTGTTTTTAGTTGTTGTAGTTTGGATTCACACTGCTCTCTATTAAACGGACCAAATAAGCTTGAGTACATGTTACACCCCGGCCTGTGGTGGCGCTGTAGAGTTTCTGCACTACTTGTTTACTTGCACTTCCTGGCGCTGCTGCAGGAGAGTGAAACGTAAAAATGGACTTGCAGCAGATTCTGGTGGTTTTGGGATCTTTTATGTTTGGTGAATGTACCAGATCAATATTCTGCAGCACTGGACTCAGAATGAGCAGATAACAAGACAGAACTATACGAGGCGGCTGCACAATATAGTCCACTTCCTGCTTTTAGTGCGGTTGCGTTCACACGTGTAATCCAACCCCACCAGAGTTTGTTTCAATTGAACCGAGACCCACGTTTTTAGGCGGACTAGAGTTCAATTGTTTGGTCTTAATCAGAGTTCGGTTGCCCGTTCACACCTCCCCAAACAAACCGGACTTTCTGTGCAAACGAACTAGAGTTTGATTCAAGCGGACTAAACAGGGCTGGTGTGAATGTAACTTAACATTCACGTTAGTTCAAACCCTGTTCACACTAATTCAGTCAATCACATGAAAACATGCAGCCTGCAGTGCAATTAAAGCAGAAAACAGCTGGTACGGAAGCCCAAGTGTCCAAACTGCACAAAAAAATCCAACATTTATCATGAAGCACTAGCTGTAGGTTTATACAGTTTTATATTTTATATAACAGTTTTCTGAGTCAGCTGGATGTAGAACTAAACCTACAAACATCCTGTAGGTTTTTAAATCCTGGACTTCTGGACAGAACCGGGACACAGACTTCAGCACCACGGCAGTTTAAATACAACAATCCCACCAACAGGGTTTCTGTAGAACCTCCAACAGGCTGCAAAGAAAACTACTTACTGAATCTGGGGTCACTCCATTCTTGATGAAGCGGGAGAACTGCCTCTTGTAAGCATCCTCATCCTCCTCCATCAGGTAGCTCATGTACTCTGACACGTTGATGCCCATGATGTGCTTACGGTGGACGTCAGCGTTGAACTCTTTGCTCTCTGCATCATACCCAGGGAAGCGTTTGGTGCTAGAAGAGTGAAAAAACAAAACTCTGAAACATTAATAGATCAAGGTTTATTCAGGCTTGATGGGGTGGCTGTGGCCCGGGGTCAAAAGTTGCAGGTTCTATTCCAGTGTCGGCCCCACCCAATTCCCTTCAAAATAAGTTCATCTCTATGGGACTTTCCTGGTAAAATAAAGACCAAATAAATAAAATTAAAAGCTGATGACATCATCCTCTTTGAACCGGAACACGTTACATTTTGCTATTTTTATCCAGATTAAGTTAAATTAGGATATTGAAACAAATAATCGTGTTGGTGACACACCAAGCAGCATCAAGAACAGGTGTGCACGGTGACGTTACAGCACCAGGACTTTTAGAGACCTTCACACCTACAAGTCCAGTTCACATCCATCACAACAACAACACAAACTTCTATGATTCATCTGGGAAAAATCCCAAGCACCTTCCACTGACAAGCTGATAATCCACATCATGGTGGCAAGAAACTAATTACATAGAATGAACTCAACAACTTCCTCTTCAGGATGTTTAAATACTAACAGCCATATTTCCTGCTGAAACTCAACCTCATGTTTTATAATTAAACACTCATCAGTCTGACGCTTCAGCTCATCTAAGCAGAACTAAACTGGACAATAAAAATCCAACAGTAGTGTAAACAAACAGACCTCTTACATAATGACACGTTACAACACGTTTCATATTAGAAACACAGGGCGCTCACTTGTGATTGTCACATGACCAGACTGCCTGTAGATCACGTGTTTTTATTTCTGCTTCAGCATCAGTAAGTGACTGTCAGAGTGACACGTCAACACACATCACCATGTTACCTGCAGGTGTGTTTGAACTGTGGTCACCTGTTAGATCATTTACTGTACAAATGGTTTAAAGTTCTTTAGGTCACTGTAGCAAGTTAAAAATTAATTATTTTGATTTTTTCTTCCTCTGGATTTATGTCATGAGCATTTAAACAGATTTTATCAGAGAAGTTATAAAAACTTAATATACATTCTCCGAAGGGGCAGAAGTTGGCATCATGGGAAAATATGTCAAAATAAAAGCATGCTTGCGAAAAACATCAGGACAAAATAACTAATGATTGTTGTCAATGAGATTCTTTTTGTGATTATTTGAATCTGAAACAATTATTAAAATTTGCACAGCACTTAATCAAGGTGCACATCAGATCTTCTCTGGAAGCTTAAAAAACACCTGATACAGCCTCACCTCCGTCTTCCTGCATCCAGAGTGACAGTTAAAGCCTCATACGGTGTGATACTAACCCTCAGCACATTTTAGAACAGTAACTACTTCATCCCTGTTAGAGGAGTCAGATTCATATACAGACACCTGGATATGACCTGCAGAGTCCAGAGACTCTCAGTACAAAGGCCATGTCTGCTGTTGCCTTGGTAACATCTTAACTGACACTGTCAATAGTGACGCCCTTTTTAAGTTTAAGATAAATTACAGACACGAAACAAGATTGACATGAATCAACAAGTCAACACCTAAAAAACCACGTTGGAGTTTTATTCTGACGAGACGCTGGACAGAAAGGAGGCAGAAATTTTATTCTACTGGGTAAAATTAAAAAACCAATAAGATAAATTTTCACCTGCTCAACAGCAGAAAACAGTGAAAATGGTCAGCTGCAATAAACCCACGACTCTTCCATAGTTATATATGAAGTGAAGGAAGAACTGACAGATTGACCTGGATGACCGAGGAGATACACAAACTGACAGACCACATCCTTACAGGACCGTTCTAACCAGAACATGAACCGGTTTTCTTGCATATTGATGGTTTTGGTTTTGAGAACAGGAAGTGAGACGAGTTACCTGTGTGGGATGGACAGGCCTCCATCCACGGCGCCCTTTAGAACACCAAACACCTTGTTGCCTGTGGTGGTTCTAGCAAGCCCTGCGTCCAGGTAGCAGGTGAAAGCACCAGGCTGTCCGTCAACGCTCTCCACGTTGAATTCATCACCAGTCACCTCCACCAGGCCTTCGTAGACCTTATCCAGGCCGAACTTGTTCAGGAGCTGAGAACAGAGAACAGTAAGTTATTTCTCCAATGGTGGAACTCTGAAGTTTCCAAACATCAAGAGCAAGAACATCCAATCAGCTCCAGGCTTTGATTCATTTGTCAGCTGTTTTTTCCAGAATGGGATGATTTTTATAACATACAAGCTAATGACAGCAGTACAGCCCAATACTCAGAACCAAAGGAACATCCAGGAACTCTGAAGGTCTAACAACTGTACAAGTTCAGAAAGTCTTTTTGGAGCCATTTGTAAACTATGTCAAATTGAAAGATCAGTTCTTATTGAACCCACGTTGTTCAGATGTCTCACTCTCCTAAAGTGTCCCAGTCAAATGACAGGACGCTTGTTAGGATGCTACGGAACAACCCAGGAACCACCAGGGCTCAAGTTCATTCAGGGTTTAAGAATCCTCTGATCCAAAATCAACACCGTTCAGCTTAAATCAAAGATGCAGCTGCCCACATGGACAAATCAAATACTTTCTGGAGAAGAGGTCACATGGGACAGAGACTGAGCCGTACTGACAAGACATGTCAAACAGAAGAATGATGTAACAGCTGTCAACAACGGTGGTGGTGACACATGCTGGAGCTTCAATACATTCAACAGGTTCACCCAATTCTTGTTTCTTATAATCATTAAAGCTGTACATTGTATAATAGTAGCCATTACTAGAACTGGTGTTCTGTTGAAATATGCTACCTGTTGAGATGTGCTACTGATTCCTTCCGCACATGTGCCGTTCTACAGTCTTGAGTTCAATAAACAGATTTATCGTTTATTTTGTTGTTTGTATTTTTCCATAAATACATTTTACCTATCAAATAAATTCTCCCAGGACAGGAACACTAAATATGTTATTTTTACTTTCTTTACATTGTCAGAGCAACAGGCAAATGTTTGGACACACTCAGAAGAGAAGGACCCAACAATGGCCGATAAGGACCCAGAGGGCTTTTATATAGAAAATATCAGGGAAGGATCATAAAAATGCGCTTAAATAATTAACAGGGTACACTTCTTATGAAACAAGTTATCAATTCATACTATGGCAGCATAAATCATCAGAACACCACTTCCTGCTGCGACCTGAGTTACTGAAGTTATTAAATGTAATATAGGAGGACCAGAGACGTCCAGAGTGTCTAATATGAAGCTGAACATGTTTTTCGGTGAGTATCCACTTAGACAAGTTTCATAACAGTAGCTTAAAGTCTTATAAGTTATTTTGAACTGCTTTAAGACCTGGACCAGAAAACGTGAGCGGGTATTTACGCACTCTGCGGGCCAACAGCAGACCAGTGCAGTAGGCAGCTGCGTAGTTCGTCAGACCCACGGAGACTCCATATTTTGGCAACTCGTGTGAGTAGGCAGCACACACAATCATGTCACCCTCAATCTTTGCATAGGCGATCTGCAGCAGAATACAAAAACATGTGATTACTTACAGCACAATGCTACCTGCACACACACACAGTCGATCACATAAAATGCTGTCTGTGTTAAACTAATATTTTTAGTGAACCACAAACACATGTTGGTGTGCACTCTTGTGTACGGTAACTGTGCTGTAAAGAAGCTGTCAGATGCAGACAGGTAATGGATTCTTACCTGGCTGATGATGTCCCGGTTGGTAAAACGGACAATCATACGGTACTTAGGTGTGTTGTACTTGTTCTTATCTTGAACCACCAGACGTTTCCGAGCAAAGAAGTCAGTCTTTCCCTCTGAATGAAACAGAATCAGGAACTTAGTGAGGGTGAAGCAGGTGTGATGTCCATTTACTTCTGAACACTTTACCTCTCCTCCTCCTGAATTTGACCTGGTACCTCTTGAAGTAGGCCTTGTTCTTCACCACTTTAACAAAACCCTGCAGGACAGAGGTGTCAATTCAGAAAAAATACACCTGACAGATTTATAACAGTGCCCCTGTCATCACAATGAATCGTCACCGCTAAATAACGTTAAAACGAGCTAATATTAGCAGGTGTAGCTAACTGGCGTGTTCCGGAGGTTGTCTTATACAGAAACAAGTTCGGGAACGTTTTTAGGAGATTTAGACTCAATAATTTACTTAATAATTCCCACAACAATAAACAACAAAAACAATCGTCGGACAAACGTAAGAAAGAACTCATGAGCATGAAGGCCACGTTTAAGCAGCCCCGCGAAGTCGCTAGCAAGAACTAATCCACTTTCATCTGGACTTCAGCGACATGTTTCCATCGACCTGACAGCGCGCACTGATCAATGAACATGATGGGAATGCATGTAGACACATATGAGGGTAAATTACAAACCATTTTACAGTCTTTTGGTCTCCTTTAGAAGGAGCCCGGAGTCACAGACTGGGGTCAGACTCCGCTGCACTGGGAAAAGGAAGAATGTCGTGCGCATGCTCGCTAAATAGCACGCGGTGGGTTTCCCAGTGCGCCCCCTACCGGCTGGAGGCAGCTACAACCTTCATGCATGAAGAGTATCAGTATATTTTCTCTTTTATTGTTTGTAAAACTGAATCAAACTTTTACATAAATTACTAGCTTCTCTTCACAAGTTCGTATTTTTCCATTATTATAGGTTTGTAGGATGCAGGATCACTGGTCCTCCATCCATGACCTGTCCTCCTCCATCCAGGACCTGTCCTCCTCCATCCAGGACCTGTCCTCTTCCATCCAGGACCTGTCCTCCTCCATCCAGGACCTGTCCTCCTCCATCCAGGACTTGTCCTCTTCCATCCAGGACCTGTCCTCTTCCATCCAGGACCCTCTTCCATCCAGGACCTGTCCTCCTCCATCCAGGACCTGTCCTCCTCCATCCAGGACCTGTCATCTTCCATCCAGGACCTGTCCTCCTCCATCCAGGACCTGTCATCTTCCATCCAGGACCTGTCCCCTTCCATCTCACTTCTTCTCTCTTCCNCAGGACCCTCTTCCACCCAGGACCTGTCCTCCTCCATCCAGGACTTGTCCTCTTCCATCCAGGACCTGTCCTCCTCCATCCAGGACCTGTCATCTTCCATCCAGGACCTGTCCCCTTCCATCTCACCTCTTCTCTCTTCTCTGGTTCAAATATGTTTATCATGCTGTTGAAAGTTTTTCGTTTATTTCAAGCACACAATAAAAAATGTAAAATAGTGTACAGTATGTACAACATAAGACAAAAATCAAAAGAACACACATGTTGTCAAACAAGAAAATTCACTGCTGCTTGAAAAGGAGTGGGATGAAGTTTGACACTTTTTAATTCCCACCCCCTCTTTCAAAATCTTAATGCAATAATTTACATCCATTTTTTTACAAAACAAAGTAGTTTGTCATTTTTTAAGTTACTATATAAAAGTCAAAATCTGAATCATTTGAACACTGAGAAGCCAAAAAGGGACTAAATATTTTATTTTGAGTGCTTGATGTTACATTAAGGGTTAATGTGATCAAAGTTAATTACGGATGCTTCACATATTGTAACTATATACAAGTAAACTATTTACACAATCTTTGGGATAACTGGCTTCTGTCTAAAATCTATGGAAAACATATAAAGTTCACATACAGTGATGTTACATCATGATAGTAGGACATTTCAGTAAAAAACATGATGGTGATTTATCATCTCAAACAATTTATTGAAACTAAATCCAACAACATTCGGTGTTTAAGCCACAACAAAACATATTAATGTCTCAGTAACGCATCATGTGACCTTCAGCATCAGTTACAGTTTAATAAC